>JARHVA010003944.1:1605000-1702500 GCA_037957365.1 Torreya grandis
CTATGTAGATAGTTATCATTGATTTAGGGGTCTTTTTCTTCATCTTGACACCTTGTGTCTACTAATCAATTTTTTTCCCAAGGTCACCATGAAGATGAAAAACTAGGGTTTTATAAATTTGTGAGTAATAATCTATGACAAAAATATAAATGCACTAGATTAAAGGTGAAATCAAACATATAAGCATTCATGTGGTCACATCCTTTTCTAGTAGGTATTCCCTATAAGACACTTACATAAAACCTGGAAATTAGTGTCAATACAACCATCCTAGGATAACATTAGTATCTAGATCTCTATAAATGTCCAATCTAGATTCTGAAGATTATTATAGAATCTCCTTCTAGCATGATTTCTACTTGTTCAAGATCCAACACTATGTTATCATTATAATCAACTAAGTATATTAATTATTTATCATTTCTATGCATATTTTTATTTTACTTTTTATATTTAGTCTATTCTTAGCAGAAGAAATTTGATGTATGTTTATATCTGAGGACCCAATTGGCTTATTATATATCTAATTATCACCCTTGTGCATTATCATTTTTATATTCTTAACATTTTTAACACTAAGTTAGGATCCATACATATATTTTAGGATTAAATAGGAATAGGGCAATTATGCATCTAACAATTCACATTCTACTTATAGTAATGTTCATTTTACACAAGATAATGATATATATAAGGTTGAAAATGCACATGCATCTCCTATCCTTTCTCCATGTCACAATTAAAATGGTGTTATTTCAAATGTTCATTATGAATCTAACATTACTTTTGAATGTGATTACACTCTAATTAGGGTATAAAATATAATTACTTCTCCTTTAAATAAAAATTAAAAAATTTAAATTTCCAATATAAATAATGAATGTCAAGATTCAACTTTTATTTCATGTGATGATATTTTGGATAAGGTAGAAAATACAAATATATCTCTTCTACCCTATTCTAATGAAAATTAAAAGAGGGTTATTTTTTAATATCATGATATTTTAGATAAGGTAGAAAATGTAAATATTTCTTCTCTTATATCCCCTTTAAAAAATGCAATGTTTCCTTTCCACATGTTGACAATACAAGTAATAATTGTAATTATATTCCATGTGTTGATTTTGTGAGGAAAATGGAAACTATTGGGTGATCTTCTACACCTTATTTTAGTGAAAATGAGAAAGTTGATATATTAAATGATTATTATAAAAATGAAAAGAATAGTAATAAAGATGAAAATTAAAATGATATTGATAATTATGTGTATAGTGAATAATAAAATGTATCTACTACACCTAATATTAATTATTAATTACCATCCTCCCACATGTTTAATGATTATGCATTAGATATCAAATCAAATGATAAGATTGCTTAATGATAATATCCATACATCCCATTTTGATTTTGTTAGTTCTCTTTCAAAATAGAAAATATGTGAGTATGTTTATTATACTAATGAGACCATTATTACCAATTAGATGTGGGTGAGTTGGTAAAGTGGTTTAATTATTTCAATCCCCACCTAGGTTCAAATCTCACTAACCTGTATGATGTCAGATGTGGCTATCATTGGTATTCTTAGGTTGGATGTGGCTATAATGTATATTCTTGGGCTGGTTATGGCCATTATTAGTATTATTGGGTCGGTTATGGTCTTTCATTGGTATTACTGGGCTGATTGTGGCCATTTTTGGTATAACTAATATATGTGATAGATGATCACTTGGGATTTGGCACTCTTATTGTGTCTCAAACTATTTTATAGCTCTGATCAAAAAATGAACACCAACCAAAAACAAATTAGACCAATAGTATTATTTATTATATTTTTATATAATGTATTTTTTGTTTACAAACGAAATATATATTAAATACCAATGAATCTCATAAACTTATCATGCATCAATAATATTTAATTCCTATCCACTTATTGTACTATTTGAAATAGTATACCCATGGAAAAAATTAATAATGAAATTAAAACACTAAATTAACCACTCCAAGATATTAACATGACTTCACAAGAGGTTATCTCTTAAATACATGATGTAGGTGCTTTAAAACATAAATTACATCAAATTACATTGGAAATTAAGGCCTATCATTCTTAAATAGATTATAAAGATATCCATGGTAATCATATATCTCGTAACATCTTATATGCACCATTACCATGTGACTTCAAGATACCAAAATTTTATAAGTTAAATGGAAATGGGAGCCCTTACTTACATCTCAAATCTAACATAGAATTTACTAATGGTTCAAATGGTAACATTATATTGTTAAAATTACTTCCAAATAGTTTAGAGGATGATGTAACAAATTGGTTTCATCATTCACTGCCTAGTGGGTCTTTACATACATACCCTGAGTTAGAATAAGTATTCCTTATGCACTTTATTAATAATAAGGAACCCAAATTTACATAAAACTAATTACCATAATTACACTAAATAAAGACAAAACTAGTTTGTGATTACATATTAAGGTTTAATATATTTATGCAATAATTTATCTATCAACCAACTAATTCAGAGACAAAATATATATTTTGTATAGGTCTCATTTTCCCTCTTAAGTAAAAATTGTTGAATAAAAAATTTAAATCATCTCAAAATATCTATTATAAGACTATGGCATTGTAAAATAATTTGGGACTTATGTAACCAAATATAAAAGCAAATTTTTATAATGAGTTTTTAACACTTAGTCATCCAACCTTGTTCAAAAACCTGATCCACCTTGTCATAAACTTCCAAATAAACCATATATTAAAGTGTTACATAAAGGGAAAGAATCAGTTCACAAATGATATCATAAAATTACTACAACACCTTATGGTAAATTAAAACCTATATAGTTTGAATCATAAAGAGATAGGTCTCATGACATTATCAAAACATTGTTAGATAAGAGAATGATCACTCTTCCTCTAGATCATTATCAACCATGGCATCAATTAGAGACAATTAAAAACAAATCTTATTACAACTATCATCACATTAATGTTCATTAGGATAAATATTGTTATGTTTTTAAAGGAAATATTCAACAGTATGTTGAAAGAGGTATTATTACATTTACTAAGGTTACATCCACATCTCCTTCTCCTTATTCCACAATATCATGTTAAACCATGACCAAGTTATCCAAAAATGTTCCTATTAAGGAACTAATGGTTACTAATCATGTTACTATACATACATCTAGAGAAAAATATCATGAGAGTTGATTTGTATCACTAGTTCAATAATAATTGAAGCTAATGTATAAAGTTAATCCAAATTATAGTAGGGTTTTAGTAAAATTTAAAAAAAACAATCAATAATAAAAATACAACATATAATAAATATTTATTCAAATAGTACCACAAAAATTCTTACTAAAATTATTCCTATAAAAAAATTTCCATTGTAAGAATATAGTGGTTCAAATATATAAGATACTCAGAAAAATTCACATTTCTTGTTCCATTCTATATGGTTGGATTATTAGTTAGGGATCAATTATATTCTACATTATTCTTAAATAAACATTGAAATGATACAAAATTAAAATTGTAACATGTAAAATTAAAATGCACACACACACACACACACACACACACACAAATGTAACATTCTAAATTAACACAATAAAAAAAATTCAAATATAACAAATTATTTGATAACCATATATATAATGTCATAAAATGACATAATAAAAAATAAATCATTTATATAATGAAATAATTTATGCATCAATCTATAATTGAAGCATAAATTATTTCATTATATAAATGATTAATTTTTTATTATCCTCAATATCTAGCAATATATGAGACATAGAACTAAAAGCCCCAACATTACCTTGTGTCCTAGATCATGACCTCTCTCTTCTCTCATTCTATCCTCATATATAACCAATAATGAATGGAGATTAACATGACATCTTTGTAATCATAGAATTCAAATTTTATGGGGGGATATGTAATCTCACCACCTTAGATCTCAAACCATCTCATAATGTTGTAACTCAATCATATGTAGTAGTAAAGATCACATCTTAATAAAATTAGGGTATGTGAACAACAAAAAATATTATGACCTGATCAATAATACCACCCTCCATGAAATCATCAAGAATATGTCAAATCAGCTCTTACAGTGTAGACTAAATATTCATCACCATATAATTATCGTCACCTACATAGATATGGAATATAAATACATTATCAATCATTCACTAAATAATATAATATAGAAAACATGTAATAAAAACTAATTTAGACATCCCATACATATAAAAAATCTCATTAGCTATGGGTTTATCACATCATTAAAAACTCCATCTCTTCTACCTAAGAATAGTCAATCCCACTTGTGTTATGTACACCATCTGGTACAAGCATCTAAACACTCAATATAGTCTCTATATTAGATATATATAGCATGATCCCTCTCATATAAAATAATGGGAGAAATATTTGTCAGAGATGGCCTACCTTTATCACTTGGTCTCAAGGGAGTGTTAACACTTCGCACTCACACCCATGAAGTTGGGGGAACATCCTACCACATCTAGAACTACCATGTAATTATTTCATACTAAAACATCTCAAGTATGTTGGACCATATTTCAAGGTAAAAAAATTGACACAAATCTGATATAATTATTCACCATATTCTAACTACCTAGAAAACCCTCTTTATGGTCTCTAAATCATACAATCAGTAGTTAGTAATCTAATATCATCTTACAACACATAGTGCTTTGATCTTGTGCCTACTCTGTACTAGTTAGTATCAATTCAAATAGATGTGTATGTGATAAATTGGTATATGGCATCCCATTAATTTGAGTAAATTATGTATTCTCATAAGCACAATAGTGTAGTAAGGTGGTCGACAATGCCTCCATTAAAATACTTGCATGTCAGTATATAAATATCTTGTTACAAATGTACAGGCATGGTTTAGAATGTATGGTCCCATGCTCCTCTTTATCCTAGATTATAGTATGCATCCCATATTATATAGATACCTCACAACCATCCACCATTGTGAATGAATCCAATAAAACAACAATAAACTTTTTCACATAAATAATAGCATAATTATTACACTCATATCATCTTAATTATCTACCACTCAAGTATTTATGGGTAACATAATTTGGGCCCAACACCATAATGCCCTAAAATACAAATATTATTCTAGTAAATGGAAATATAATTATCATCCAAACATCCTCTAGAGTGAATATCACCTTGCACAAAGGCAACTAGAATGTGTATGCAATTAGAAATGCATCATATCCATAAATCAATCCTAGATCAAATGGGATAGAGAACACCTACACTTCTGATTAGGGACATACAATTATTAAATCAGAGCATGATCAATGTGAGGATCCACTAGACCTGATTATGGGATCACTTGTCACAACACACCATGTGAAATAATGTTCCAAAGCCTATAGTCTAATAAAATCATATAAAAACCCTAAAAGAGTCAAAAACTAGAGAATATTACTAAAAAAACATTTATTTCCACTTTTTAAGCCATATTTCATCTATTTTCTCTCTCCATTTTATGTGGAATATATCTCAATCCTTTATAATGTGATATAATTGTTTGATCAAAAATAGAGTTTTCTTGTTCTGAGATCAATTATCTTATCTTTGAATCATTAGGTCCAAGCCTTACTCTAGTGGTACCCATTCATTATGGAATGATAGAAATGTAGATTTTGTTATTTTCCACATCGAGCAATAAGATGTGATTGATCCTTATCAAATCCAATATAGCTTTTCTCAAGATCATTTGACTTAGATTGAGAATTGTTTCCTCATTATACTTCACTATTCTAATCTTTGAGCTCGATGTAGACTTACAAAATGGTTATATCTCATTTATTTCATTTACACTAACCCTAGATTCAATACCCTAATTTAAAAACAAATTTATATTTTATTTCTATTCAAGCTCCCTATAATTTACTATTTCACTAATCTAATAACAAGAAAATTAAATCTAATCTAGTGCACACCAAAGCTTGTGGCACAAACTGGGGTTTAAAAAAATAAAAATAAACTAAAATAAACATGTATATGAGACATATACTCATGTCAATTTATATGGAATCCTAATACATAGAAGAGAAGAATACATATGCTTTATCTATCTACTCTTAAATAGTAGGAATAAAGTTAGGAATACTTACCTTTGATGATGAACCCACCAAGCCTTAATCTCCCCCTTGGCCAAGGTGTTTGACAAGAGATTATTATGGTATCTAAGGATAACTAAGATAAATAATTTCTAGGCTACACAACCTATCCAAGCATCCAAAAGACTTATCCACAAGATGAGATCGAATCTCCAAAGAAAGTATTAAACCCTAAACCTTTATTACCCAAGTAAAATGGTTAATAGGCAAATGTTTGTTCACACTTCTCTTCTTAATTCTTCACTCTTATTAAAATGGTGGAAAATAACCTTGTATATATAGTGGTAACTTACCTTAAAAACATTCAGGAACATTGGTTGTGTTAAGCTGACCCGATTGACCTAGCACATTTTTGGGGCTAACTCTCTAGGTCTGTGTTAGGTCAACCAAGAAGCTAACAAACCAAAAGAAAGAAAAATTCCCAAAACTATGCTAGGTTGACCTGGTCGACCTAGCATAACCAATAATTCAAAAGGGTGCTAAGGCAAGAAATGAATGATAAAACATAGAAAATTATGGGAATAGGTAGAACTAAGAAGAATAATCCTAGGTTCAATGGTTTTAAG
The DNA here is from genome assembly GCA_037957365.1 of Torreya grandis. Taxonomy (NCBI): domain Eukaryota; kingdom Viridiplantae; phylum Streptophyta; class Pinopsida; order Cupressales; family Taxaceae; genus Torreya; species Torreya grandis. Next base: position 1,611,786 of record JARHVA010003944.1, read on the forward strand.
AGGATAAAATATGGATGGTAAGTGGAGAAAAGAATGACAATCTTACAAAGCACCGATGGTCTAACCACCCCTTTCCTAGTGCACCCCTTAATGCATGCACTTAGAGAGATTGAGACTTGATAGGTTCCTACAAGATATGAAGTGTCAGTAATCAATAAAAGTTAAAAATATTATGTGTATACATATGCCCAACTGAAGCTCATCAAATGTCACATAAGTGCAATATGGGATGGTGCTTTGGAAGAAAAATATGATAACAAATAAAATTGATTCTAAGTATGGTTTAGTAATAATTAAATAAGATAAATGAAAGAACTATATTAAAAAATGCATACCTTTAACTACCTTAGTTCCATAGATAAAGAAGTAGATTATAATAAATGAAGTTGTCCAACATAGAGTATGCTAGGCAAACCAATATAAATTAGTGCAAAAAATAGCCAAAAAATGTAAGATAGACATATGATAGTGTAAATTAATCTCTACATCATCATGATTATAATGCATTTTATGGTTTGAAAAATGGATGAGCAGAAACAAAGAGGCAAAACAAGGAATCGACTTAAAAATAAATGAAAGGATTAAGTTGCTAAAGAGTGTTGTTAAATAGGGAAAAATAGAATTCATTTTGTATTTTTAAGTGTGAAACATAGAAGAGAGATATATGAGACTAAACAAGGCTAGGATGGTGAGGGAATGACATGTTAGATGAGGAGGACACCAAAAGATGGCAACAAGTGCATTATAGGTATGCAACTATGGATCTCAAACCAATTTTTGAAATTTTTATTGAACTAAGTAAATTTTTTATAATTTTTTTAAGCATTTATATATGTCAAAATTGAACAAAATTATATTCTAAGGGTAGTAAATAGGAATATGGGAAATGGGTTAGAAGGGTTTAGGAAGAAAATGAGTAAAATACACATTTTGGGGAAAATGTACCAGGTCAACACAAATAATGCACTAGGTCAAACATTTTGACCTAGTAGGATGAAATAGGGCAAAATCCATATGGTTAACCTAGTAGGTATAGCTCAACCTAGTGTAATCTATAGGCTAAAAAACTAGAAAGGAGTGAAAAACTAGTCCATAAGGGCCAAAATGAAAACTCAGTACCAAGGAAGGTAAAATAAGGTGGTTTACTTGAATTTAAAGCCAAATATGACAAAAATAGGAAAATTTTGGTCAAACTAGGTTGACTAGGGAACCAAAATAAGCATGGAAAAGCATAGAAAAAATTGAAAGAGGGTTAAAATGGTTTGAAATGACCAAAGGAGGGAAAGAGGGACCAAACAAGCGAGAAATAGGAGAAAATGATTAAGGTAAAAGAAATTAAGTTTGTTTTTAATTAAAATTGTAAAAATAATGTGTAAATAATGTATTCTGTTTATGCATGACATGGAGGAACTAATACATCCTTTATTGTTTCTTGGTTACAGAGATGATCGAGATTTTGGAGGTTTGTGGACATTTCTTAGTTATCAGATTTGTTAGATAGATTGAAAAATGGAGATCAAGCTAGACTAGTAGCCATAGGTCTAAGAGGTATATATACGACGTGCAGGATCCCCCTTAGTGTTAACCTATTAGTCATATTTCTAGGATACATGGAATGATTGATTAACACCTTCAGATGGGAGGTGGATGGGGATGTGATAGAGGTGAGTATCACACTAGAGGATGTCCATGCCATCCTAAAGCTACCCATCGAAAGATCACTAATGACCATAGGGATACTAGATATCTTAGAGGAGAGGAGAGCCTTAGCCATGTAGGATAAAAGTGTAAATATAATATTGAGAGGATGGAGAGTCAATATGGATGATGTGTATATATTTCAGATTCTAGACCTTTAAAAGGTAGTGATAGGCCTTGTGACATAACAAGTACTCTATCACAAGTCAGATGGTAATGTACCACTATTCATGGTACCCATAAGCAGGATGATGCTAGAAGAGGGTGTATTATACAATCTAGGATTTGTCATCTAGTTCTAGCTTGTACATGATATATTTAAGATGTTGGTCATAGGTAGAAGACTATGTGACCAATCATACTACTAACAACATGGATATATGAGAGATTCACCTTGTATTGATCGATTGGATTTCCACATGCAGTTGATGATGGGTTACCTCAAGTGTGGAGATGGTAGGAGTACCATGTAGTGTAGGTCATGACCCACATGTTGGTGTTATAGTTAGTGAGACATGTAAACATAATGTGGTAGTTATACAGGCATATAACAACTACATGGGTGAGCTAACACATAGTTACACCAACACTAGAGAGGAGAGAGATGATTGGACACTATACATGATGGAAAGAACCACATCTAGTGGCATAAGTACCAAGGCTAATGGGCTTACCTCATATAGTGATACTAATATTGATGCCTAACTAAGGGGTGAAGTATGTGAGGGATCCATGTGAGAAGAGGGGACTCAGGCCACTAATAATGAGACTAACATTGAGGCCATAATGATAGTGACCATGGATTGGTCAAACATTATGATTGGTAGAGGAAGAGGTAGAGGAGGCAGAGATACCAAATATACCACTACTAACCCTGTAGCAAGATGAGCAATAGCCACCAAGGATATGGTGGTGATGGAGACAAGAAAGAGTGGAGACTATAGGCATCCTAGATCACCCTATAGATGACCTAGAGGAGATGATAAAGAGATTATTCAGATGAAGGTTGAGATGGATATGAGCCATGACAGCTAGGTTCAAGCTAAGGAGGTGACTTACCAAGGAGTTACTATGAGGCCACATAAATGAGGAGACTATGATAGGTGATCATGTGCATGATGATATCATAGAAGCTAACACACATATAGTTATGAAGATGGTTAAATTATTTCCTAAGTTTTTATTTAGTAGTAGAGAGATACAAATAGATATTATGAGATATGATAGTGATCTAATATCCATCTAGTGTGATTTTTTAGGTGTACCTAAGGATGAGGAGGAGAGATGTGGATCCCTAGTGAGGGGATCATTACATGATATCTTAAATGAGACTCTACATCTATATGACCCCATGACACTAGAGGATCTAAGTATACCATTTTCCCCAGCTCAGGTGAGTTGGTTCAAAATAGCTGGCAAGGTTATGAGGTAGATATAGGTGTAGAGAGAGAGGGTGCAACCACTAGTAGAGATGGGTTTAGGAGAGAGGTAGGCCTAGTAGGTTTTGTTAGATGAGATATCTATTCATCTAGATACAGTGACATAGATGATGTAGGTATATACATTGATGTCGACTCAACTAACATAGGCACATATAATGACCTAGTCTAAGTTGGTGTAGGCACAGGTGTAGATGGCATGCTTATAGGGATAGATAGAGGGATTGAGATCTCATATTGCCTCATTAAATAATATATTTTGAAGGATTCAATTTGAGGCCTCAATAGGTAGCTATATATGTTGTATCAAACTCATGGTATATATATGATGTATCACTTTTGGCTTATTGGTGTTGGTTGGGTATGTTATCTTTATGATGGTTGAGGCTATGGATGATTGGGATATTTTATTTTTAGCACATATATTTAGGGTTTTTTTAATATATTGTAGGAAATATATGTGGTGTGGTTTCTTTTCTATCATTATGAAATACACATGCATGGTTAAAACAAAATATGCCAAAAAGGACTTGGAAAAATATAATCAATAAAAAAAGCACTACACAATAGTTCAAGTTTGGAAATGTGTAATAATAAAAATTTACTAAGTATAAAAATTCAATAAAATTGAAAACAAGATGGTAAAAGGGGATTTTTTTTAAACCAATGTAAAATATTTTTTCACCAAATTAAAAAAAGTAAAATTTTACTAAATATCACATTGGGAAGTATGATAAACAATGTAATAAAATAAAAGGTATGTAAAAGGGTACAAAAGGTAATAAAAACCAAATAAAAGTTAAGTCAATCGATTATACTATTTCATGATGGGAAGTACAAAAGAAAAACAAAACTTCTAAAAATTTGATCTTAAATTTATCATACTAATTCAAGCTAGGAAGTATGAGAAATTCAAGAAATTGTTGTAATCTTACATGCACTCAAAAAATAAGAAAATAAAAACTGAAAGAAAAAATGAAATAAGCATAAAATAAACTAAATATCAATATGGTAAGTATGTCAATGATGTGTAACCTCATAATCAATCAAATCTTATCTCTTATTTGATACATGTAATTTTGGATGGTGACTTTGATTATTGGAAAATTTTGTGATGGTTGGGTCTTATCCATAGTTTTACATTGCAACTCACAAAATAAAAACCCAAGGGGTACCAAATCAAAATTGGTAATAATAAGGATAAGGTAATGGTAAATCAAGGATGTGTGTAATAGGATGGAAAAGGTGTTAATTTGTGAGGGATGACCAGGTCCTATCCATGGTCTTACAAAGCAACTCATAAATGAAATCCCATAGAGAGTGATCAGTAACCAAACAAATATTCCCCAAGATGAAATATGAAGGAAAGGGAATGTAAAATGGAGTGTAAGAAGAAATACTAAGTCATCTTATGAGAATACCTTAGGAGGTAAGAGCATAATAAGGACATGAAAAGATACTAAGTGACTAGTGGTCATTTATGTACAAAGGAAACCCACTTACTATAGACACAAAGCTTTGTAGTAAAATAGGTGTGATACTAAGATCAATTCATGAAGGTATATTGGTACAATGAAAATTAAAATGGACCTGCCTTCCCACAATGTGTTCCTCACTCTTTAGGACCTCTTACACAGTTGTCAGTCTACTACAAAGATTGGGTACTTACGTGAGAAATTAGGTAGCACTAATTTTTTATTTTTTTAATTATCCTCTTCTAATCTACTATTGTACCACACCACAAAGGGCCTTGGCTCTATCATGATGCCAACTATGGATTTTGAGCTTTGACTAGAAGAAGTAGATGTGCTTTGAATAATGTCTTTAAGTGTGATTAAAATTTTAAGAATATTCAATATTTTTGCCTTTTTATATCATTGTCTTTTTTTTAAATGATTTGACTTTTAACTTTATTTTTAAGGATTTATAAATATTCTTCCTCCATATGTAATTTGAATGACCAATCATGAGAAATATAGTGATACACATGAATGACCTATAGGCTAAGGCTAAAGGAAGCTAAGTCTCCCAAGACAAAAGACTGACTAGAACACTTAGGCTTGATAATGAACTGAGCATGGCATCTCAAGTCTCAACCATGTATATGCTTAGTTTGTGGAAAAAGGAAGAAGGGAAAAAAGATATCCAAAGGAGGACCAGTGAAAGGAAATAGTAGTGAGAAAGTGTGCTTATATAATAACCAAAAGGAAGAGGGTAAATATAACCAAGTCACCATGACAACTATATATGAAAAATAAAGATAAAAAATCAAATAATCATGAAGATACAATGGAAGAGTTTCTATAAAAACTCTAGAGAAAAAGAAATCAATGATAAAGAAAAGACAACAATGATAAGGAAAATACAAGTATATGTGAAATCTAAAATGGTAATATAAGCTAACTATAGTACAATAATAAGGAGAAAGATGATATAAGATTATAAATAAATTTATATAGTATCAAATGACATAATCAAGAATAAAAATAATATTGGAGCACATGTCCAATCCAAATATAAATGAGAAATCACCATGCACATGCTCATAAATACTGATAAATCTATCCACACACATTATCTAATACATTAGATAAGTCTTTATGAAGTTTGATGTGTACTGATACTAAGGTATAATCAATCTTTAGTGAATATTAGGAAGATACTTCTTTTCTAATCTCCTCAACTAAAAAAGTAGGAATTCTCAAAGGATCGTGCTAAGGAGGAAAGTTAGGCAAAGGTTAGTTAGGAAAATGCATGAAAACAATATTTATAGGAGAAGAAGGAATCACAAGTGGATAAGGATCCATGGGTAAAGGGCTCAAGGGTGGATAAGGGTCCATAGGTGAGGTAAGGTCCACAAGTGAGGTAATCATAGGTGGAGGCATAAAAGGTGGTGAAGGGACCAAAGGAGGTGATAGAACCACTAGAGGTGGAGCCATGGGAGGAGGAGCCTTCTTATAGGAATGACCTATGGGAGGAATGGTAAAAGGTTTAGGGATGTCTACAAGATGATATTTAATATGTTGTTAAATAATGTGATAACAATTGGTGTGATGCATGCCACATAGGTGCCATAGATAATATACCTCACCATAATTAGGTAAATATTTAGGAAGTACCTTTGGGGGAGGTATGGATTTATCTGATGATGGGGAAGAAGGATGTAAGGTATCAAGGTATTGTCACAACTTATGAAAATGGGTAGAAGAGTGATTATCTATCCCATAGAAGTAATATATATGCCGATGAGTGGTTTTAGGAGCACTTCTAAAAAGAGGTGAAATAGGAGTAGAGGTAAATAAACAGGACTCATCAGTGTATATGATGGGAAAAGGATCCATCTTAGGTAGTAGAAACAAACCATAATCAAGGGAAGGTGATGATGGGGAAGAAGTAGAACTAGGCTCAATAAGAAGAACACTAGGATAATTAGGAAGAGGATAAACAAAAATAGGAAAGGAAATAGGCTCAACTAGGGTGGAAAAAGGAACTAGCTTAACTATAGCTGGCCCTACTAAAAGAGGGGTAGGATTTTCATAATATCTAAGGAGGATTGCCCTAGGTGTGGAAAAATGATAAGGTATAATCATAGTATGATCCAAGAGCATGGTCCAAATTGGCTACTAAAAAAATGGAGGTATCAGTGTCATCTCTACCCTGTGATAAAGAAGAAAAATGCAAGAATCAAGAACTATAAATGAAAGAGAATGATGAGATGCACAAAAAGACTCAAGTAAAGAAGAGTGGTAACAGACAATCTTGGCATCACGATCCTAGATAAGGTTGCCTAAAATAGGATCATCTAAAGAATAACCATTATCATAATCTGGAATATGAAAATTGATGACATAGGTAGAGGTTACCTTGTCATTGGAGGAAGCTTGGTGAATAGAGTGCCTAGTCTTGGTTAAGACTATAGGAATGTCATCACAAGGAAGCTTAAAAGAATGAGTCTACAAGGAAGTAAGAAGTTTCAAGATGAGATGAGGTGAGAGATCAGAATTTTTATCTTCATGTTAATATTTTCAAGCTCATCATCATTAGAATCTAAAATGTTGGGAGGAATGTTACTAACGAGCTTAGGACGCCCATTGTAACTTCTAGTTGAGTTAACAGGAAAGTTGAGATGCTGCAAATCACATAATGGAACACTAGGAAAAGGTTCAAAGGTAGGAATATTGAAGACACCAAGATCTTGGAATTGTTCAAAATTCCATGGGTCAATGTCTCCTTAAATATTGTACATGGCTCCACTGTGATGGAATTTTATGAATTGGCAAGCAAAAGATGTGACAACTCGAATATGATGAGTCCATGGTCTACCAAGAAAGATGTTATAAAAAAAGGGAAAGTTGAAGATAATCACCTTCAGATGAATGGTGATATGTGGGATGATAATGGGAATTTACACATACCCTAAAGGGGGTATTTGTCTTCTATCATATCCTGGGCATGTGTTAAGTGTAGACTTGAGATTACATTCAGAATACCAAAGAGTCTTAATAAAATCAAGGGAAGTGACATAGGTTCCATAACCCTCATCGATAAAGGCTCTCTTAACTTGGATATCACTTATTTTGAAGATAATAAATAATGGAGGTTCATCTACATATAGAAAAATCTTGTCTAGAATCATATATGCGATAGGAAATCATAAAGAAAGAGAAGTGTCTATAGTTTCATTAACATTAATGGATATCTCTTCACGTTGTTGTAAGATACTATCCTTAGATCCAGATAAAGTAGCCTCCCATCCTATTGGAGGAGGGTGAGGGATATTCATCTCAAATAAGAGTTGCATGAGGTGGCTTCTATGATGTGGAGATGTTCAAGAAAAATTATTTGGGATGGAAGACTAGTAAGCTCTACAATGTGATCCCATTCATCATAACCCATAAGGAGATTGTTAGATATAGGTGTGTAATGATTAATAAGGTCTTTAGAAGGTGGATCTGAAGAGCATTGAAATTTATGTTGATAATAATGAGAATGTTAAGAATGTTGTAAATCATTTGGTGATGAAGAAGTAGTTAGTTTAAATTGATCTTGAAATTTGGAAGAAGTGTTAGTAGAAATTAGATTGTCATTACTATTTGAAGATGATGGGAGAGAAGTATAAATAGTATGAGATGTATCATCCAAGGGAGAATAAAAAATTGGATCATAAAAATAAATAATATCTTTCCCCAACTCATTTAAATGAGTTGGAGAAGAATCTTGGATAACACGATATGATTTATAGGAAGGAGGAGTGTAGATAGATTGTGAATCAATGAAAGCCACCACTCTTTGAATATTGGTCATGCTAACCACATTTTTTTTAGAATTTGGTTCATTAAGATTTCTATGTTATTGGAGGAAGAAGTGGGTTTCTATTTACTTTCTTGGATTGGTTGACAATTAGGTAATGGGTCTTTATAGATATTTAAATGAGCATTTTCTTGATTTAAGGCTTAATTTTTATCATGTGACTTATAGTCTTTGAAAGCAATATAATAGGATTGTTGATGCTTACAAATAATGGAATCATGATCAAAATTTGGGCCAAGAATAAATTCTATGGATAAATTATAGAGCTATCTACAAGTCTCATCAGAGTGACCCGAGCTAGCATGAAATTGACAAAACTTATTATGATCATACCATGATTTCATAGGTCAAGTAGGGTCAATCTCTCATGGAAGAGGCTTGGGTAGATGTTTAAGTAATTCAGTTGAGGTTAAAGGATTATGGACATTAATTTTATTTTTTGAGAAATGAAGATTAGTGTATTGTTGAGAAGGAGTTAGTTCTGAAGAAGGGGTAGGAATTATATCTTGAACATTGTGAATGGTTTTGTATGAATTGGTAACACCATCATTGGTAATATTGTAGTTTTTTAATTTAATAATAGGATAGGGCCCATGGAAGGTTGGGGAAACTCAAATTGATGCATGAGGAAATCTTGTATTTTTTATTGATCGATAGCTTCCTCTAAGGTATGTGGAGAAAGAGTATGGACTTGATATTGTAATTTAGGGAATAAATAATTTGTAAAGAGATGAAAGAGATTATAAGTTTCCATGTTATGTTCACATTTATTTGATAAATTCTTCCATCGCTTAACAAAGTCTTGGGCAATTTCATTTTCATTTTATTTGAAATTGATGAAATGGGCCAAAGTATTCTCTAAAAGATCACTAGTTTGAAATTATTGAACTAAAGCATTTACTAAGTCCACCAAACTAGTGATAAAGTGTGTTCTAAGTTAATGATACCAATCCAAGGCATCACCCATGAGGGTTTTGGCTAAGATTTTGGTATTAGAAAAGGTATTTAACTTGACCCAATCCTTGTAAATATTTATAAATGTCTTAAGATCAAGGGTAGGATCAGTTGTTCTATTATAAGAAATTATAGGTGTTATACTTCCAATGTCAATCTTAGCAATTTGGGTGCCAAGACGTTCATTCTATAAATGCTAGATGACTTTGTTGACTAATGGAGATTGAGGAATGGGATTACCTTGATAATCTCAAAGAGGATGAGGAGGAACACTTTGGTTATGTGTGCCTTAAGTCATTGGTTGAGGATTGGATTGAAGATTAAGAAGGTGGCTTTACACTCACATCATTTGATTCATATTATGAGCTTGAAATGTGTTCATTTGATTGAGATTTTGAAACAATATTTGATGAGCTTGATTAGTATTATTAGAATAAGTAGTATTAGCATTTGTGTTGGTGCAAGTGGCTTGGGTACCACTACTAGCATTGATATGAGCTTGAGAAGAGTTATGAGAATTTGAGGAACTAGTGGAAAAAATTTCTTGAGAAGAAAAATATTTACTAGTAAATGGTGGAGAATAATAAGCACTAGAAGCATGAGTTCCTTGGGCATAAAATGATGAAATAGTGGAAGGATTAAGGATAGTGGATCTTATGAGAGGTCCACTAGATGTAAAACCTACCATGTTAGTTGAGATACTAAGCATGGAGGTGGAAGAGGTTGAATATGAATATGTCATATAATGAGTCAAGATTGAAGGAAGAGGTTGAGAAGAAAAGAAATTAGTACCTCCAAATCCATTTGAGAAAGTGCGAGAAGGAGAAAGAGGTTCTTCAACTTGATAGATAATCATGAGGTTATATATGGTGGAAGGATCATTCCCTCTATGTTGAGGGTATTTTATGATAAATAAAATCATTTCAAGAGTATACTCTAACTCAAGTTGATCTTCTAGGATAAGAGGAGGGTTTTAATCCAAATGGGTATGAGAAGGGGTCCCATAGTCCATCGTATGGATTGCAATATGAATATTACTAGCATACACAAAAGGAGCCCTACTTTGTCTATGAGAGACCTTATTAGGATTGGAAATTTTGATCATGTCTACTAATTTAACTTCATTGTTATCACCAAACAAAAATTCCATGATGAAAGGAAAAGAGACAAGATGAGAAAGTAAAGAATCAAAAATAGACTAACAATAATACTAGGTTGAGCTGGTTAACCTAGTATAAAATAAGGACTCTAAAATTTTATTAGGTCCATAGTATTGACCCAATTTAATGAACAATGATTGGAAAAAAAAGGTAAAGATGTTGAAAATAGTACTAGGTTGACAGAGGGGCTGAAAATGACACTAGGTCGATAAGGTCAACCTAACACAATAGATTGGAAGAAAAGAAAATTGATAAAAAGCTTTGAATTAGAATAAGATAATTGCAATTAATGTAAGAAAGTAGTAAGTAATGAAATGGAAATAAATATTCAATTGAATTGATGTTTTCCAATCTATTTGATCCAAAGAAATGAAAATATTTCACTAACACTAGCTAATGCAAGATTTTGCACACACAATTGATCAAAGAACAAGCAAACAAGTTGAAAATAAAGCTAGTTACTTGGTCAACCTAGAATGTTGATTAGATTATTAAAAATGATTTGAAGTGTAAAGGGAAATTAGCTATAAGCAAGGTACTAGATAACAATCTAAGGATAGTTTTAGGTAAGTTTAGGATGAAAGGGATTTTAGTGGTAATGATATAGTCTTAGTATTAGGGCTTACCCCCTAAATTCACACACTGCAACAATAAGGGTAACAGGTGCTTAGCCAAAATATACCATTAACCATGCTTTATACCTGACCAGAGCATCAAGTTGGCTTCCCCCTTGGTGATGAAATCTAAGAGGTTGGCTTGGGTAGTCAAATGTTTAAATTCTTTTTTATGTTTATGTGGTTTAACTATGTGTGTAAAATAATAGAAATATTTCAATTAAGTGATTGATTGAAAATCCCCTAATTAAACTATGTGAACTATTCCAAGCATGAAAACAACTTAAAAGACACACTTCTAATTGGGGGCATATAATTGTTAAGTGAGAGCATGACCACTGTTAGGATCCACTAGACCGAATTAAGGGATCACTTATCATAACACACTATGTGAGATAGGATTCCAAAGCCTATAGTCTAACATAATGACATAACAACCTTAAAATATTCCTATGATTTAATATATCACTAATCTAATAACAATAAAAGTAAATCTAATCTAGTGCACACCAAATCTTATGGTACAAAGTTGGGGTTAGAAACAAAACAAACAAATAACTAAACTAAACATGTATAGGATATATTTACTAACATGAATGTGTAAAAAAATCATAATACATGGAAGAGAAGGATACATATCCTCTATCTATCTACTCTTATAAAGGAGGATTAAAGTTAGGAATACTTACCTTTGAAGATTAACCCATCGAGCCTCAATCTCCCCCTTAGCCAAGGTGCTTCACAAGAGATTATCATGGTATGTAAGGATAATTAAAATAAATAATCTCTAGGATACACAACCTATCCAAACATCCAAAATTATTATCCAAAAGAAGAGATTGGATCTCCAAATAAAGTATTGAATTCTAAAGCTTTGTTCCCCAAGTAGAATGGTCAATATGTAGATCTTCATTTGCACTTCTTCAATTAATTCTTTGCTCTTCTTAAAATGGTGGAAAATGACCTTGTATATATAGTGGTAAATTACCTTAAAAACATTCAAGAACATTAGTTGTGCTAGGTTGACCCAGTTGACCTAACACATTCTCAAGGCTAACTCTCTAGGTCTGTGTTAGGTCGGCCATGAGGCCAATAAACCAAAAGAGAGAAAAATTCCCAAAAATTTTCTAGGTTGACCTGGTTAACCTAGTATAATCAATAGGTCAAAAAGGTGCTAAGGTAAGAATCTAAGGATAAAACATAGAAAATGATGGGAATATGTAGAACTAAGAAGAACAACCTCGGGTTCAATGGTTTTAGGAGGCTAGATTGTGGATGGCAAGTGGAAAAAGGAATGATAATATTACAAAGAGTTGATGGTCTACCCACCCATTTCCCAGTGCACCCCTTAAGGTATGCACTTAAAGAGATTGAGACTCAATAGGTTATTTAAAGGTATGAAGTGTCAGTAATCAATAAAAGCTAAAAATATTTTGTGTATATAGAATGTATAAGTATCTACATCCCACCACTCAGGCAATGTGGTCATCATATGGAGATCATAAGAAATCAAGTCTAACAAGCCCACATAACTGAGGCATGGATTATAAAAAATAGATATATATTCATCATCTATGGGTAGGCCAAAAACAATCTCCATAATCTTACCCCATTATAACTATTTATAATTCATATCCTCATTCACATAATCAAGAACACAACATTAAAAATTAGAAACTACCAAATACATGTCCAAAAATAATAAAATTTAATATGCAACATTTTTTTTAATCTTAGCAAAAAATAGTACATTCATTATCCCTAAAAAATGGTATTGAAATACAAGATCATAATAATTTGGATAAGGTTTCATTATATCCAGACATTGCCATCCCATCCAAGATAGGGCCACAACAAAAAATTAAAATTTTCAAAAGAAAATTAAATCAACTAAAATTAATCTAAATTCTTTGCTTTTTAAAAATACAAAGTGTTGGTTTTGATACTCACAAATATAACTTCCTAATAATCCTAAATAAGATCCTCTACCTCCTCATATTAGCTACAAGAAATCACCCATTTTGTGGCATTTATGAAAGTCAGGTCGCATAATTTACTATTAGTAATTTTTAAATTTTCAAATAATATATGCATTTTCACTTATGTTGTAATTCTAAAGTATGGGTCAACCTTGTCAAAATATTGTATTTCTCAAACTAAATGTTTGATATCTTATAAACCATAACTTATACATGAAATATGATCATAATACCTTATGTTTTGTGAAAGTGTTAATTCTGCTATGACCTTGTCCTTATCCCAATAATGCATATTTCATTTTGCCATAAAAATTCATTTATTTCTATGTGAACCCATATAATTATTAATCGATGTTCAATATATTAATAATTCTAAAATTTAATCATAAACATTAAAAATTTGTAAACTAAATTAATAACTATCACACATCAACTATTACTTTTGGTTCAATTTCCTTACACTAATTTCATCCTTGTCACTAAAAAGGGGCATGCATAGGCACTATTTATATAAACTCAGATACATATATGGAATTTGATTGTGTACATATGCACTACACATCATATTTAACTCATACTATACTTTAGACTATTTAGTACACCTTTAGTTGTGGCTCAAGATGTTTAAACATATAGACCTTTCTCACTACATTAAAATATTATGTAGGATATGCATAATATTATAAATTTATTTTCATAGGTTGACAAACTTACCTATAAAAGGCTAAATTTATTCTAGGTTTTTATTGTATTTTTGTAAATCAGATAATTCCCCTTTATTTAGAATATAATGTTACTATGCACCTAGGGATATGATATATTAAAATATGTGGATTTATGGAGATGCTAACACGTTGTACACATCCTCATTAGTTAGTTATATAGGTTCAATATATTAGAATAAATGATTAAATTATGGAATTAGTGAATTAGGTAATGGTCAGCCTACATTGGGATTAAGAGGTTACCCATCCTTTGTTAGTTATAAATAGGTCTATATAACAAAGGCGAATATCATTATAATCAATCAAGTGTTGAGTCTTTTATTCAGTAAAGGTATATTTTAGGTTGTCTCATCAAAGTGACATTTTGGAGTTATTCCTTCCTAAAGGAGTATTGTATGGTGTTTCCCTACCTTAAGGACATTATTTTATTTTTGCATATATTGAGTATTTGGGCATATTATCTCACCAATATCTATTTTTTGATGTTAATCTACTTATATTATTCAAATTCAAATTAATTTAAGTGTGGATCATAATAGGTGGTATCATAGTAATGATTTGGGTAAATATTGTGGGTGAAAACCTAATTTTTTATAATCTTTTATATCTTATAATCTTTCTCAAATTTTTCTATTTTTTCGTGTTGTATAATATTTCAAGTAATTCATAGTAAACAAATCAAGGTCTTATAATCAATTTTGAGGAAGTTATTAATATTTTAGGTTTTGTAAAAAACTCATCATATTTTCTAAAACTTAAAGAATTTTTTAATGAAATTATTAGTGATTAGGTATACATGTATAGTAGTTCTACAATAAAAATATTATATTTTTTGGACATGTTTTGTGGTAATTATTGTAATTTTATGATGTTTTATAGATTCACTCTATAGGCCAAAATTTTTGGAATTATTTCACAAAATTTTCAATGATGTTTTAATATCATATATGGAAGCTACAATAAAAAAAAATGGATGGTTTGGATTAGTTTCACATGAGTTATTTAAATTTTAGGGTTTTTTAACCCTAGATATTTTTTGTAGATCGTGAAGTTACAATTATTATTAAGGGAGGATGATATTGATGCTACAAAATGGTGGCACCTTTTTAAGGAGTATAATTTAAAAAAACAAATTGGTGGAAATTTCATTTTTTATATTTTATTTATGTACTTGCAACACTTTGGTGGGATGAGCTAGGACCAAAATGATATAAGTTTTCATTAGAAGAAATAGGATAGGTTTTCTTAGATCGATGGAATATAAAATAAAAGGAAAATATATAAGAGGAAGAAGAGAGTGAAAATGATGATAAAGAAGAAGAAGAAGAATATGAAAATAATTATGATGAACAAGGAATTACATATGATTCACGAGGAGAGGTTGAGGATCATGAGGTGGAAAAAGAGGGAAAAAATCATTTTGATGATGACAATGAGGAAGATCATGTAGGTGCTTATGAATAATAATAAAAAGAGCATAATAATGATGATGCAGAGGCTAAATATGGTGTATAAGGAGATGAAATGGATTTATAAGAGGAATAAGGATTAAATGATAAGGGTTTAAATAATTTAGCTCTCAACAAATCATATTCAATTTTTCAGTTTCATGAATGTATTCAAAAGAAGAAGGTTATTGTGTCCACAAACCCTAACAAAAAATATAAACTCATCAACATGGATGTTTGCAAACATCTACAAGTTCATGAAAATAAAATAAAAGAGGCTAAGGTAGATGGTAAAAATATTAAAGTTTTCAAATATTTTAGGCTAATGATGAACAAATGTGTTTTGCATTCATATTTTTGTGCTTTGGATATGCATAGTATGAATATGGTTCTTGGATATCCATGGTTATATTATTTGGGAACATTAAATATTAATGTACATAAATTTTTTATGAAGTATTAAGATAAGAAAAGGAAGATTACTTTAAAAGATATCATAGTTAGAAAAGCATAAAGAATAATCAAGGTAGAGCATGAGGATGATATTGAAACAAGTGAACAAGAGCATGAGAAATATTAAAAAATGGACATAGATGAATAAAATATACAATTAGATAAAAAAAACTTCATCTATTCAAGAGTAAAGGGATCCACCAAATGAAATGTTGGAGTAGGTAAAATAAAATCTTGATAAGGTCAAAGTATCAGAAAAGGTCAAGGTATATCGACACCCACATCATCATGAGAGGAAATAATCATGGATTCATGTGAGGGAGTGTCATAAAAATAATGTATTTATATATATAGTAAATTAGAGTACCAATTATTATTTATATTCATTGAATATAAATAATAAATACTATGGTCATGTATGTAATTATAGTAACACAGAGGAATATGGTACACAAAATCAAAAGAGGATTAATTTTGCATGGACACCAAGGTGATATAGTTATGATCATGTATGGAATCATAATAACACAGTGAAATTTAGAAACAAGGTTGGAGAGATATCACATACCAAGATCACATATGGGTGTTTCGATGATCAAGCTTAGAGACAAGAGTGCAATGATTTGAAACACACTCATTATTTAGTTTCTTCTTATGTTTTGGGGATAAAACATGTCAATGAGGGAAGGAATTCTATGTACCTAGGGATATGATATATTAATGTATATGGGTTCATAGAGATGTAAACATGTGAAAAACATCCCCTTTAGTTATGTATATGGTCCAATATATTAGGATAAATGAGTAACTTATAGAATTATTGCATTGGGTAATGGTCGACCTACATTGGGATTATGAGGTTACCCATATTTTATTAATGATATGAATGTCTCTATAAAGGATGTGAATATCATTGTAATCAATAAATTAAGTGTTAAATATTTTACTCGGTAGAAGGATATTGGAGTTTTTCCCCTTAAAGAGACATTGTGGATTTTTTCCTTCCTAAAGGATTACTCTATAGTATTAACCTACTTTAAGGGTATTATTATATTTATACATATATTGAGTATTAGGGCATATTGGGTCACCAATATTATATTGTATTGTGTTGATTTACATTATATTCTTCATATTATAATTATTATAAGTTTTGATCATAACAAATGTAGGGTGTTATTGTCCAAGTAATGAAATGTTAGCCAAAATTTGGATATCATGAATGAGGATCATTCAAAACTTTGATGTACTTGATCTTAATTTTATTGGTAGACATTATGAATATTAATGATAGAGGATGATAGGTAGTTTGCCTTATTTTCCAACTTACAATATCATTTAGGATGGTCTAGTTGGTAGCTAAGTCAAGTCACTTTGTCTTGTAATCAAATGGTCATTTTTATGGTCTTCTTTATTTGTTTAACATTATTTAAGGTAAGTTTGACAATGTTAAGGTTAAGTGTGAAATAAAGTCAATGAAGAGATATTAATAAGGAGGCAAGGTGATGATCATTCAAAGACTGACCATGTTCTAAATTTGGCCAATTTAACCAAGGAATTGTTAGGTTGTGGAGCTAAAAGCTTCACTGATGCAAACATTGGAGGAGGGTGGTGAGTGTCACAGTCACCGGCGTCAGTCAGGTAAATCGACGTCGGTCAGGTGGAGACAAAAAGCTATCGATGACGGTCAGGGATCAGCCGATGTTGGTCACCCCCAAGTAGACAAGGACCAATGTCGATCACCTATGCAGTTCAGAACTATGAGTGTTACAGATAGTTTGTTAAAGAACTGATTGTTTGCATGTAAGAATGCTAATTATAGTCTTGAGCTGCGGACCTAATTATTGTAATTATATGTCTAACTATTTTTTGCATGAGATCTATATAATAGACTCATGGGCTGTATTGTAATGAGTGCTAGAGAGTAAGAGAGCAAAAATTAGCTCCTTCAGAGTGAAGAGAGCAAGGTGTGTTCCTCTTAGTGCCACAGTGCCAAGTATGGGTGCTGGTTTGGATAATCAGAAGGATTCTTCATGTATGTAGGATCTTGGTCGGTAGGTGTACAAGGCCACATTTGGAGATATACATGGAAAGTAAGATCATTGATTTCTAGGTGTTTGTGTGTGTGAGATCTAGGTTTGCAGGTGTGCAGAACTAGATTGATTTACAGGTGTGCAAGATCAGGGACGTCAGCAACACAACAGGGAGCAATATTAGGCAGGATCTACTTGGAGTACGGTGTGTACTCAGTTAGAGAGAAAAGAGGAAGGCAAGGTAGATCCTTCAAAAGTAAGATCATTTGAGTTGCAAGTTATTGCAAGTTCATGGGAGATCTACTTGGAGTGGATTGTGTACTCGGTTTGAGTATATGTGTATACTCGGTGTACTGGCAGTATTGTTACTGACTGGTTGATTGGCGGTGTTGTTACTAGCTGGTGGAGGTGAACACCAACTCTGTGTTTGAGTTTTGTGTTGGGACTGTAAGAGAGAGAGTGAGCTCTTGAAGAGATTTACTATTTATGCTCTAGATGTGTGTGAGCTCTAGAGATGTAAGGAAGAAGACTGTGGCATCTTCTTTGTTGTATTTCTTTCTGGAAGAGTATTAATACAATTGGGTATTATCTCATATTCTATGTTATTTCTAAATTCCAGTTACTTGTGACTTCTGGTTAAATTCTGCATTTAGTTGCTAATACAAAAGTAATTAATTGTGTGCTTCCAGATCCTAACAAAGTGGTATCAGAGCTAAGGTTGCAGGGAGCAGGTTTGTGTTTGATTATAGGTCACTCTCAGGGGTTTTTGATTGAGTAGGAGTAGAGCAATGGCATAAGAAAGTAAGCTAAGAATGGAGGAATTGAAAAGCATGAATGGTCAATTACGGTGTTATGGAAAGAAAGAGCAAGTAAACAGAAATTGATGGTTGGTAGAAGATCAGCATGAAGGAACTAAAGAAGCAGATGTTGCAGGTGTTGTTGCACAGGATGCTCTAAGATGTTCCTTGGATAAAGTAGAATATTGGTTTATAGATTTTGTTGCCTCTTTCCATGCAGCCCCATATAGAGGGGTTAGTGAGCCTTGTCAAAGTATTGGCAAAGGGGAAGTGAAGCTGAAATTACAGGCAGCCAACACATGGGTGTTGAAGGAGGTCATGCAGGTCCCAGTCTTGAAGATGCAAATAATTGCTTCATGAATGTTGGGTGATGAGAGATGCATAAGAACTCTCATAGTGGATTCTTGGAATGTTACCAAGGATGCACTTGAATTAGCATGTGGTAAGAAAGCAGGTACTCTTTATCTACTTGCTTGTATTACTAATTCTTCTTTTGTTGTGAAGACGTGGCTTTGTAGGCTTGGTCACATGAGCAAGAAGGAGATGCATGTTCTTAAGAGGAAGTCAGATGTCTTTGATAAACTTAAGAACTAGAAAGCCTTGGTGTTCCTAGAGGAGATGACAGACAGAGATCAGTGGAGGGGGCTGGATACTTCTGAGTAGGGCAGTTTAGATATGGGTATGATTCAAAGAGAGCTCGTGGGTAAAAATTCATCACTCACAGGCGAACACGGTTACCAGTGTCGGTCAAGGGGAACTGGCTTCGAACAGACAGATGTCAATGTCGGTTATGTGCAGACTAGAGCTCGTGGTGTTGGGCAAGGTGGCTATCAGCGTCAGTAAGGGAACTGACGTCGGTGACCAGGTAAGACCAACATCGGTTAGAGAACCAACGTTGGTAGAAAGGATAGTCACATGGGAACTGACATCGGTCGGATGCAAATTGTGTGGTGACCGAGGTTGGTCACTGGAATGGATTTTGGGTAGATAACAAGCTGTCAAGGAGTCTCAAATGCCCATATGGAGGATTGAAAGGGTAAGTAAGCCTCAAATTCAATATTCCTCTTCTTTATACTCATTGCTCACTACAGAGTAGGAAGGATCCAGGAAACAGTGGGAGCATGGCATGAAGGAGGATGCAGAACCAAATGGGAGATTTGGTAGGGTTTCCAGCCAAAAGAAAAGCACTGAGAGATGAATGGACTCCTTGGTTAAAGAATAGAGAGAATGGATATGTGAGATAGAAGGCCAGGTCATATGGTTTTGAGGAAGCTGCAGGATAGTGGTACAGGTTTGACAGGTGGATGACAAAGCATGGCTTTAGTCAGTGTCATTGTAACCATTGTGTTTGTCTTACTAGGTGGATGATGGTCATGACATTATCTTGTTGTTGTATGTGGAGGATGAGCTTGGTGCAAGTTCAGACATATAGGGTTTTGTTGAGCTAAGGGTAAGGTTAGTTCAATGGTTTTCCATGAAGGATTTGGGAGCAGCAAATTTTTTTGGCATGAGTAATCCTAGAGATAGGGAGATCACATGTTGATGTTGTCACAGGATGATTGTGTGAAGGTAGTGTAGGATGTGAAATAGGGTAGCACACCTATGGATGGACAGTTCATAGAATAGGGTCTCTAATCACATGATGAGGTTGAGTACGTGTACTCCAAGAGTTTGCCCAAGTAGTGGGTGTTGTCAAAAAGTTTGGAGCTGATCTGGGAAAGAAGCACTGGAGGGCAGTTTAATGGATTCTCGGGTATTTGAGAGGAACCAACAGCAAGTGCACATACTATGCAGGGTCAATTTCTTATTCTACATGGGTTTGTAGATGTAGATGTGGCAGGTTACTTAGATGACAGGGGTTGCACCATAGGATGTGTGGTGGTTGGTCTTCAGGATTGAGCTTAAAGAGGGATACAAGCCAGGAAATAGATTGGATGGTGTATAGGTACATGTATAGTGTAGCTATTTATCTCTAAGTGGGAGATTGTTAGGTTGTGGAGATAAAAGCTTCACTGATGCAGGCATTGGAGGAGGGTGCTGAGTGTCATAGTCATCAGCATCAGTCAGGCCAATCGACATCAGTCAGGTGGAGATAAGAAGCTACCAATGACAGTCAAGGATCGGCTGATGTTGGTCACCTCCAGGCAGATAGGGACCGATGTCAGTTGCCTATGTGATTTGAAATTGTGAGTGTTACGAATAATTTGTTAATAAACCGGTTGTTTGCATGTAAGAAGGCTAATTATAGTCTTGAGCTGCAGACCTAATTATTGTAATTAGGTGTCTAATTATTGTTTGCATGAGATCTATATAATATACTCATGGGTTGTATTGTAATGAGTGATAGAGAGTAAGAGAGCAAAAATTAGCTCCTTCAGAGTGAAGAGATCAAGGTGTGTTCCTCCTAGTGCCACAGTGCCAAGTATGGGTGCTGGTTTGGAGAATCAGAAGGATTCTTTGTGTATGTAAGATCTTGGTTAGCAGGTTTGTAAGGCCACATTTAGAGATCTACATGGTAAGTAAGATCATTGATTTTCAGGTGTTTGTGTGTGTGAGATCTAGGTTTGCAATTGTGTAGAACTAGATTGATTTGCAGGTGTGCAAGATCAGGGAGGTCAACAACATAATAGGGAGCAATATCAGGCAGGATCTACTTGGAGTATGGTGTGTACTCGGTCAAAGAGCAAAGAGGAAGGCAAGGTAGATCCTTCCAAAGTAAGATCATTTGAGTTGCAGGTTGTTGCAAGTTCATGGGAGATCTACTTGGAGTGCATTGTGTACTTGGTTTGAGTATATGTGTATACTCAGTGTACTGGCAGTATTGTCACTGACTGGTTGACTAGCGGTGTTGTTACTAGCTGGTGGAGGTGAACACCAAATCTGTGTTTGAGTTGTGTGTTGGGACCATAAGAGAGAGAGTGAGCTCTTGAAGAGATTTATTGTTTATGCTCTATATGTGTGTGAGCTCTAGAGATGTAAGGAAGAAGACTATGGCATCTTCTTTGTTGTATTTCATTCTGGAAGAGTATTAATACAATTGGGAATTGTCTCTCATATTCTGTGTTATTTCTAAATTCTAGTTACTTGTGACTTTTGGTTAAATTCCGCATTTAGTTGCTAATACAAAAGTAATCAATTGTGTACTTCTAGATCCTGACAAAGTGGTATCAGAGCTAAGGTTGTAGGGAGTAGGTTTGTGTTTGATTACAGGTCACTCTCAGGGGTTTTTGATTGAGTGGGAGTAGAGCAATGGCAGAAGAAAGTAAGCTAAGAATGGAGGAATTGAAAAGCATGAATGGTCAATTACAATGTTATGGAAATAAAGAGCAAGTAAAGAGAAATTGCTGGTTGGTAGAAGATCATCATGAAGGAACTGAAGAAGCAGATGTTGCAGGTGTTATTGAATAGGATGCTCTGGGATGTTCCTTGGATAAAGTAGAATCTTGGTTTATAGATTCTGTTGCCTCTTTCCATGCAGCCACATATAGAGGGGTTGGTGAGCCTTGTCAAAGTATTGGCAAAGGGGAAGTGAAGCTAAAATTACAGGCGGCCAACACATGGGTGTTGAAGAAGGTCATGCAAGTCCCAGTCTTGAAGATGTGGCTAATTGTTTCAGGAAATTTGGGTGATGAGAGATGCATAAGAACTCTCACAATGGATTCTTGGAATGTTACCAAGGATGCACTTGAATTAGCATGTGGTAAGAAAGTAGGTACTCTTTATCTACTTGCTTGTATTACTGATTCTTCTTTTGTTGCGAAGGCGTGGCTTTGTAGGCTTGGTCACATGAGCAAGAAGGAGATGCATGTTCTTAAGAGAAAGTCAGATGTCTTTGATGAACTTAAGAACTAGAAAGCCTTGGTGTTCTTGGATGAGATGACAGACAGAGATCAGCGGAGGGGGATGGATACTTCTTAGCAAGGCAGTTTGGACATGGGTATGATTCAAAGAGAGCATGTGGGTAAAAAGTCATCACTCACTGACAAACACAGTTACCGGCATCGATCAAGGGGAACCAGCCTCGAACAGACAGATGTCGATGTTGGTCATGTGTAGACCACAGCTAGTGGTGTCGGGTAGGGTGGCTACTGACGTCAGTAAGGGAACCAACATCAGTGACTAGGTAAGATCGACGTCAGTCAGAGAACTGACATCAATAGAAAGGATAGTCACATGGGAACTGACATTGGTCAGATGCAGATTGTGTGGTGACCGAGGTCAGTCACTAGAATAGATTTTGGGCAAACAACAAGTTGTCAAGGAGTCTCAAACACCCATATGGAGGACTGAAAGGGTAAGTAAGCCTCAAATTCATTATTCCTCTTCTTTATACTCGTTGCTCACTGCAGAGTAGGAAGGATCTAGGAAACAGTGGGAGCATGGCATGAAGGAGGATGTAGAACCAAATGGGAGATTTGGTAAGGTTGTCAGCTAGAAAAAAACACTGAGAGACGAATGGACTCCTTGGTTAAAGAATAGAGAGAATGGATACGTGAGATGGAAGGCTAGGTCATATGGTCTTGAGGAAGCTGCAGGATAGTGGTATAGGTTTGACAGGTGGATGACAAAGCATGGCTTTAGTCAGTGTCATTGTAACCATTGTGTTTGTCTTACCAGGTGGATGATGGTCATGACATTATCTTGTTGATGTATGTGGAGGATGAGCTTGGTGCAGGTTCAGACATACAGGGTTTTGCTGAGCTAAGGGTAAGGTTAGTTTAGTGGTTTGCCATGAAGGATTTGGGAGCAGCAAATTTTTTTGGCATGAGTAATCCTAGAGACAGGGAGATCACATGTTGATGTTGTCACAAGATGATTGTGTGAAGGTAGTGTAGGATGTAGAATAGGAGAGCACACCTATGGATGGACAGTTCATAAAACAGGGTCCCCAATCACATGATGAGTTTGAGTACATGTACTCCTTGAGTTTGCCCAAGCAGTGGGTGCTGTCAAAAAGTTTGGATCCAATCTGAGAAAGAAGCACTAGAGGGTAGTTTAGTGGATTCTTAGGTATCTGAGGGGGACCAACAGTAGGTGCACATGCTATGCAGGGTCAAGTTCTTATTTTACATGGGTTTGTAGATGCGGATGTGGCAGGTTACTTGGATGATAGGGGTTGCACCACAGGATGTGTGGTGGTTGGTCTTCAGGATTGACCTTAAAGAGGGATACAAGCCAGGAAATAGATTAGACGGTGTATAGGTATAGGTACAGTGCACCTATTTATCTCCAAGTGAGAGATTGTTAGGTTGTGGAACTAAAAGCTTCACTGATTCAGGCATTGGAGGAGGGTGCTGAGTGTCACAATCACTAGCATCGGTCATGCCAACCGACGTCAGTCAGGTGGAGACAGGAAGCTACTAACGATGGTCAAGGATCAGTCGATGTTGATCACCCCCAGGCAGACAGGGACCGACATCGGTTGCTTGTGCAGTTCGGAACTACGAGTGTTATGAACAGTTTGTTAATGAACCGGTTGTTTGCATGTAAGAAGGCTAATTATAGTCTTGAGCTGTAGACCTAATTATTGAAATTAGGTGTCTAATTATTGTTGGCATGAGATATATATAATAGACTCATGGGCTGTATTTTAATGAGTGCTAGAGAGTAAGAGAGCAAAAATTAGCTCCTTCAGAGTGAAGAGAGCAAGGTGTGTTCCTCCTAGTGCCATAGTGCCAAGTATGGTTGTTGGTTTGGATAATCAGAAGGATTCTTTATGTATGTAGGATCTTGTTCAGCAGGTGTGCAAGGCCATGTTTGGAGATCTACATGGTAATTAAGATCATTGATTTGTAGGTGTTTGTGTGTGTGAGATCTAGGTTTGCAGGTGTGCAGAACTAGATTGATTTGCAGGTGTGCAAGATCAGGGAGGTCAGCAACACAACAGGAAGCAATATCAAGCAGGATCTACTTGGAGTACGGTATGTACTTGGTCAGAGAGCAAAGAGAAAGGAAAGGTAGATCCTTCCAAATTAAGATCATTTGAGTTGCAGGTTGTTGCAAGTTCATGGGAGATCTACTTGGAGTGTGTTGTGTACTCGGTTTGAGTATATGTGTATACTCAGTGTACTGGCAATATTGTTACTGACTGGTTGACTGGCGGTGTTGTTATTGGCTAGTGGAGGTGAACACCAACTCTATGTTTGAATTGTGTGTTGGGACCATAAGAGAGAGAGTGAATTCTTGAAGAGATTTACTATTTATGCTCTAGATGTGTGTGAGCTCTAGAGATGTAAGGAAGAAGACTGTGGCATCTTCTTTGTTGTATTTCCTTCTAGAAGAGTATTAATACAATTGGGTATTGTCTCTCATATTCCGTGTCATTTTTGAATTCTATTTACTTGTGACTTCTAGTTAAATTCCACATTTAGTTGCTAATACAAAAGTAATCAATTGTGTGCTTCCAGATCCTGATAGGAATAAAAATAATAAATTGATTACATTGTTTTTCAAGCAATTTACAAAGTTTAAGGTAGTTTTGACAAGATTAATGTATTTCATCTACTTTAGTCTTATTATACATTTCAATGTTGAAATTAAAATTGATATGAAAGATAAAATATGAAGTTTTTGTCCTTGGATATGGCATGCTTTAATTCATCTATCACCTATGTTATGACATCATGTTTTACTTGTCTATACACATCCTCCAAAGGTCATATATAAGTAATTTCTAACATTGGGATCCCTTTTGTAACTTCCCATTTATCATTTATAACATATAAATTAAGATTTTTTAAGAGAGATACACAAAAATATGGGTTTAAATTTTTTTATAACTCTCTTCCATGTCTATATAGTTAGGTGAAGATGAAAAGTCACTCGATTCAACATCTCTAGTAGTTTCAAAGTTTAGAACAGGTAGAATCTTCAAAAAATCATGTTTTTTGAGGTATTTTATAGAGGGTTTATGCTGGTAAACAAGTTAAAAACTATTCCAATGGCCCCCATGGTATTATTAGACCCAAATACATGCAAATAGTGGAACTATAGAGTCAAACAGGGCAAAAATCTTCTCCATTTCTCTATTAAACTTCTTAGTAGCCTAAAAAGGTCAACCATTTTGTGAATGGTACTCTAAGGAGAGAGAAAGTTTCAACCAAATATATTATAAATATGATGGTAAAATCATTTATTTTCATTTTATGTATTTTTTCTCTAAATAGGCTCTTTAACTTTAGGAACAATCGTTAAGAAGTTAAGGTGCAGAAAAAGGACTCAAAACCCCATTAGGGTAAATTTTCTCCAAATGTAGGGTTTTGAAGTTGATTTAATGCATGATAATTATTTTTAAGGTTATATTTAAAACTCCTTAGCATTTTTAACATCATTTTATCTCATTTATTCTCATTTTCATGATTGGTGGAGGGTCAAATGGTCTTAATTTTATAGTTTGAGCATGACAGTCTTGTTTACAAAGAAGTGGTGAGTTATCCTGGTGCATAAAATGAATAAATGAGGTGATTTGAATTTTTTTAAACCTAATGAATATAAATTATACCATTTAATCACCATTTGATTCATTAAATTTAGTGAGGACAAATAACTATTCATGTGTAGTTGGGTTATTTCAACTAGCTACCATGGTGGAGATAACCTGAGCATATGTGAATGTGTTTTCATTACTAAAGACCCTTGAAATATAAATAATATCTCAAATATACATTAATATTATCATAAATAATTATTCAAAGTGATAATCATTGAATTTAAATATCCTAGTCTCTTCTTCAAGCCAAGTTCAAGAGGGTTTATGAACCTACAAGTCTGCATACCTATAGGTCACTATTAATATCAAATGCTTGTCTATGGGAGTGTATATGGTATTTTTAAAACATAATAAAATGTAATATTTCATTAAAAAAATATCTAAATAAATTTAAACCTGATTTCCTAGACCATTAGCCCACTTTATAACTCAGGTGGTCTGTGAAGCTAAGTAGACTGTTTTATTCCAAGGAACATGATTGTGTTAGACATAAGTGTTAGGATTGATTTGTGAAGGGAATGTAAAAATTCATGAAGAATAAATAAAAATATTATAATTTATCCATACTTCCATAAATTTTTATTAGATATTAATAATACCAAATAGGAAAAAGATAAGAATTTAGGCCTAAAACACTACCTACAAGCATGTAGTAGGCAAAAGTCAAATAGAGCAAGTTGATTATGGTTATTTTAAGAAAAAAAAAAAGGTTTATGGGGAAAAAATATGTTAATAAGTTAAATATATACAAATTCACATCAATGAGTCTTGATTAGTTTTGAGAACTCTATATTTGGTGACTTATAATCAAAAAGGCCTAATGACTACTTACAGTGTGTTTATAAGCAATATGATCAAAATGCCATGTGGAATGAAGTATTATAAGGTATTTATAGTTTTAATAACATAATTAATATTTATAATATTATTTATAATCACTAAAGTTCCATATAAAATATAACTCTCATACTTGCAGTCATGAGGCCAAAATATAGACATATAGGCTCGTAACAAGTAGAAATGAGGAAAGGTGCCTACTTGTGATGGATGGAATAGTAATAGGATATTTTTATAGATATAAATAATATAATGAGACACCTTAAAATAATTTTAAAGTGATAAAATTATAATTTAATAAGATAACCTTATACTTGTAGTCATGGAGCCTAAAATGATCACATATAGGTCTGTAATATGCCTAAATAGGAGAACATATTTATGATTGTTGTATAAGATTATAGTTTATAAAAGTTTATATTAATTTTAAATAAGTTATTTGACCTTGATAATTACATTATTATGGTAAAAAATAATTGAAGGAATGCAATCTCAAATTCTAATACTCAAGAGACCTAAAAACAAACCTACAAGCCCAATGGAGAATTTCAAGTTTGTCTCTAGAAGTTTGAAGATAACATATGTTCCTTATTTTGAGATTAGGTTTAGATGGTTAATATAGATTTTTTTATTCCTATAATAATACTCCAAATAATATGGATCCCTTATAAGAGTGATATAAACTGATAAAAGGATCATTAGGGCTAGAATGTCAAATTTGCTCTCAAACCCTCATAGCGGATAGATCAAGCTTTAAGAATTTCGAGAGGTAAAATTAATTTAATAAGTGTTTTAAAAATTCATAGGGTGTGTCAAAAATATTTAATAAAATTTTACATGTAGATAATTAACACTTGAGTGACCTTTTGGACCAAAACACTCCCTCGACCTATTGGAACAAGCCTAAACAGTAAAAAAATTGTCATTTTATTCACATATGTACAATGAGAAAGTGCATGGGAGATAATATTGTTATGAGATGTTGATGTACCTTATTCCCTTCCAATTTTTTTCATTATTCAATAGTTTAAGGTCCAAAACTTTATCAACCATCCTTAAGAACCTAAACACCCCTAAACCCTACTAAAACCCCCTAAAGAGACTCGATGGAGAAGGTTAGTCTTATAAAATGATTATATTTGTTTGGTATGGCATAAAATTCCTTGGATGGTCTATACACATGATTTAAAAATTGGATTCACTATTTTGGAACATGTGAGGTACTGTTATACAAAACTAGGCCTATAAATGACTGTTACAGCCCTAGAAATGTAGTTTTCAATGGTTTCTCATTAAGTTTGACTTAGTAAGGCTTAATGAATTCCATTGGAACCACCTATGACATATATAAGGAAAGGTGATATTCTTATAAATAATAATTAATAAGTTAAATATTTATTACAACACCATTTCAAGGTCTTAAGACACCTAGTTTTAAGCAAGTTGCTATCAAGATCTCCTAATAGGCCTAATGCACTTATGCATCAATCTTGGAGATGAATTTTTTCTGGAATAAAAGTGAAATTATTCCCTATAAGATGTATTATATATGGTCAAGATATGATAATAGTCTTCAAGTAAAGAAATAGGCCTAGGATGGAAAGATAGACTCACCATGGTGGTCTTCACTTAAATCAAGTAAGTATCTCAATAATATATAGGTTCCTATTATTTTGAATAAGCTTGAAACTTGATCCTCAACCTCACCAATATGAGAAAGAAATTTAATTATCCTTGGATAGTATTGTAAAACTCAAATAATCATGATCAAGAATGCCACATGTCAAGACATAAGCTTGTAACTCCTTATAAATAAGGATAGGCAATTTTAAATGAGGTTGTTGAGTCATAAATAAGGTAAAGGGTCACTATATGCCACACTTGATGAGGGAAAAGATTAAATAAATTACACAAATGTTGATATAAGGATTCATAACTACCTATTTATGTATTTTCTTTATTTTAATGTGTTCCTCATGAGATGGCACTTGTCATATTAAACTCCTACACCTCTCTTCTTTATTTTTCTCATGTTTTTCTATATATGTACCTAATTTTGGCATTGTAAGATGTATACACCTTAAATTAGTCAAGAAACCACATATCATGTATTTTAATAGTCCTTTAATAGGATACTCCTAATGGAGATTATGATATTTGTTAACATTTGGCCATGTCTTATGTTTTATCCATTTGAGTTTGGTTCTAAGCTTGAGTCACCCTTTTGTCCATTCCCAGTCAACCTGAGCATTTCAAATGGTCATTCTACCTTAGCTAGGTCAGGTTTCCCATGATAATTACAACCCCTATAGTCCTTATCTTATAATATAGTAGCATTGGGATTTGAATACAACACTAAAACCCAAGGTGTCTAGTTTACAACACTCTTGTCCAAAGCCAATTTGAGCCTAAATGGTTAGTTTCTTCTATTGGATGGGTCTTACCCCTTTTATTTTCTTCATTCCTAAGTTTTATAATGTTATAAAAATTCAAATAAAACTTATAAATTCAAAATAATGAGTCTCATATATAAAGTAATACACAAGGCATTTTATATCTAGCACTTACTACTTTGGCACATTAGACATAATAAAAATTAGTCAATAGTATACTCAACTTCTCTGCATCACAGATCAAGGAAGGGCCTAGGTAAAAGTCATTCTTACATCAATCATTAATTTTTATTATGCACATTCCATAAGGCATAACTACATTTAATTTGAGACCCTAGCTTGAGGGTTAATGTAAGTAGTGGTCAGAATAGTAGGGGTTCTAGATCATGCAATTATTCTTCCCCTAACCTAGTTTTTCCAAATTTTACTTTTGATGTATTCATTTTTTTCATGTGTGTAGATTTATATAGGTATTTAATACTAAAATGGACCTACAATGAGCTCTATTCATTTCTAACCCCCAAAATTTGGTACACAGGCTCATATTGACTAGGCAAGAAAAACCTAGAAATCTTATATCCTCAAGACAATATCACCAGGAAGGAATATAGCACCAAAAAATAGGGTGTCCTATTATGGTGCTCCCATCCAATAAAAAAATAGAATCCAAATTTATATTCTTGATAATATCTTAGTCCTTCTCCTCAATTACCACCTCTAGAATCATTTGTTTTACCCTGATTTAAGATAAGTTTATTTCTCCTTCTCTTGCATAATTATCTGTTAAAATTAATATTTCCCATTTTAATCCATATTTTTCTTATTATTCTAGACCCTTATTATTTAGGATCTAAACACTAGATTCCCAAAAATAATAAAATATTGGTGAACTTGACTTACTTTGAACAAACCTAAACCCTAACTACACTTAGGGTTTTTCCTTTATATTTTTGTGCAAAAATTTAATCTCAAAATTATAATTTTTGTGCATTATTCCTATCCAAAATTTATTTTTAGAATTTAAAATTATTACATAATTTTATAAAATTCTAAAACCCTAGACCTCATTCCTCCATGACTGAGTCATCCCAAGATGTTCCTTTATAAAAATCATCAATTACTCATCATGAGCACAATGCAAGCTTTAGGATAGAATCTCATTGGAGATCTCCTCTTCCACCACCTCAGAAGGTTTGGAAACTAGTACAATGAGAATAGCCTACATATAACACTGTATTCTGAGGAATACATAGTGCAACTCCATATACATACCCAACAGAGTCACAGGCACCAGAGTAGAGTCCTACTCATGAGAAATATTCACTATGGGCAGATTTTTTGGGTCCTATCTCATGTAGCAATCCACTATAGTTAATATTAAATGACCCCACACCATAAAGTATTGCTCATGAGAAATATTCATTATGGCCATATTTTTTGGGTCCTATCTCATGTAACAACCTATTATGATTAAGATTAAATAAGCCCTTAGTATAGGTTTCAGCTCCATATCAATATATTACTCAATCATATACATCATAGTAGAGGCCACAAAGTATTCAGTTAAAGACATATGATCCTGATTCACAACACACAATTTTAGTTTCATGACCAATAAAATTAATTTTTTTAGAATCTTCACACATAGCCACAATTAGCACACAACAGATAGTATCAGATATAAAGTGTATTCCTACATAACATGGGTAGTATGGGTGCTTTTTTAGTTGGATGCCAGGGTTTAAATAGTGATACAATAAATAATAATACAATGTATAGTCATACTAGTTTTAGTTCATAAGTTTCACTTAGCAGGGAAATGATAGAACCATATGTCTAACTATCCTTTGTATTCTTGAGCCACTCTCAACACAATGTTCTGTCTTACATCCCCATATACTAACAACTAACATTCTAAATTCCCAATAACTATCCATAGCCAAAACTAGCCTATAAAAGTCTAGATCTTACCAAATTAACTTATCCAAATAATTTACCAATCTCAAACCAGCTCAATTTATCCCAATAATGTACCAATTGAAAAATTAACAAAAAAAATTGATCACATATAATTACAAACAAAATAAAATTCTTTACTTACATACAAATCAAAATACAAACCTAACATCACACTTATCAAAACAATAAACTCACATATCCTAAGTACAATTTTACCAGACATATACAACCTTCAACATCAATACCGAATCAACTACTTTAATAAAAAAATTGCACTAAATTTAACAATATATTTCAAATCCCATAACACAGTATGCATTAGTCAAAACCAAAAACTAGTATCCATGTGTGTGTGTGTGTGTGTGTGTGTTTCAAATATATATACACTATATCAAATATAATCAATCATGAATGGGAATCATGCCCTCATTATTAGTCTCACTCTCTCCTTCAGTACTAGCCTTATAGTCCAGCCTCACGATCAACATCCTCACACCTTATTAATCTCTCAAATGGCTCTTATGCCAACTATATTGATCTACTAACTAACCATGCTCCACATGCAAGTCCACATATCACCTCTATAAATCCATGTACTCATCCATAATCTATGCACTCAGCCTTTAGCACATCTCTCTCTCCCACTACCTTAACATATGCAATTTTAGCTATAGTAAAAATGAGCATAAACACCAACTGTAACTATTGCTCACTCAATCAAACCCTCATCCACAACATTATCAGGTACATGCTATGTAATCTCACAAAGTGTAGATTCAATGATGATCTCCTATAACCCATCATCTCCACCTCATCCCCCAATAGGTGCTTCATCCTGAGTACCTCCCACTCTACTTACATACAAAAGTACAACACTAAATTAGACATACATTTTAAAAACAAGATAAAACATGCACAAATGTGAACTTGTTCATAGCTTAAATATAAATGATACTTACCTCTCATCATTTGGATTAGAGCTAGGTCCTCATACTTAGGGACATAACCTCCACTAATATGATATAACAAAGCCCATTGATGCCTCGCCTACCATATGGTAAGTGCCTCTATGCATCCAACATCATCTACACCAAGAATGTCTATATTTACATCTCCTACATCCAAAGGTAATGGTGCTAACTCAACCTCAGTAGGCCTACCATGAGATTGTACTCTCACCAGTGCCCATGCACTACTCACCTACACCCATGCTACTAAGGGCACATCATGTGGAACCCAAAACTACCTACTTATATGCTCATATTAAAATCACTCATACAATCCATGTTAATTGTCATGTAACCAATAGCTAACTATAATATAATGTAACTACACTCCATCCTACAGCCACCCAAGAAATCCTCTATAGGGCCTCCATATGATATCCTAAGCCACCTATCTATCTAAAACTCATCTATAGTGATCCATCCCAAGAGAGCTGAGAGCCAATGAACTCATCCACCACTCCCCATATCACTATGGAGATACTGACCTCTCTCTTGGTAACCCCAGTGACTGCATAACCACTATGTGCTCATAGGTATTACAATGTAATAAAGTAGCCATACTCAGACCACCACTGAATACCTCCTAAGTAAACATATAAAGATCTCTATATAAGTGGGCAAGCATAGTCCTACCCCATGAGAACACAATGCCATATACATATAGAATAAATACAATCCTATGCATCCTATATGTAATCAATGCCCCACTTCCATCCACTACAATAAAATAAGCCAACAACACTACCAACCACTTCTACAAATGCGAAACACTTGATTAAACAATAACTAACAATAGTAAATCACTATCACTACCTCTCCTATGTATTCCTAAGGGCACACCAACAAATTATAAGGATGCACGATCAATGACATCCACACCCATATCATCCTATAAAATCACATGCCATCCACTAACTAACAAATGCAAATTATGATACACATCCTATAGATTAATAGTCATCTCTCTAACATGAAGCCAAAAAGTATAGTTATCTACATTCAACCTCTCACACAAGGTGGTAATCAAATGCCTATCCCGCTACATAGTACCTAGGGCACACACATGACCTAGCTTTGCCCTATCTATCATAGCCCTCTCATCAGCTAATAAAGGCAACTATCTCAGAGTCTCTATCACCTAGCCTCTATGGAACTCCCTCATCCATACCTCACCCTGCAAAACACCATAAAACAACATGAATATCATTCAACCATGCCAAACTAATAACCAAGCAAAATGATAGAAACTAAACTAAGAATTAGTTCAAAAAAGCCATTTCCAAGATAACAATATTGGGTACAAGACATTAACATTGGATAAGAGTGCTACAACCTAGACAACAGTGTTGGAAGAAGAATAAGAGCACTGAATCTAGTAAAAATTTCCTAAAAAGCTTCAAAATAGCTCAAAATCATCAAAAATAGGCTTCCAAATAGGCTTAAATCACATGTTTTAGCTACTCACCAAGGTAACTGTAAAGTAAAAATACTCTATTTTTCATTCTAATTTTTAGTTTCATGCTGCAAAATTTTGTTCACACATACTTTGGTTCTAGACGGCAAAGTTTTGAAGCAGAGAGCGAGCTTGATTTCCTTTTGATTCATTTTTGTCTAAGTGTCAAAATCAAGCAAAAGCTGCCAAGTGTCATTGGCTGAGGCACCTTTCATAATTTTTATAAGTTGGTCGAGTCATGCCACGTATCTCATAGAAACTCAGTGGAATGAAACAAGTGTCAGCATCCACATTTCATATCGGCATCCACGTTTCAAATCTCTTTTTAGTGAAAGGTTTCAACAAGCTAAGTATCAGGATCAGGCGGAAAGCACCAAGTGGCAATCATAGAAGGTTTCAATTTGATTTTCTAAAAGTGACAGAAGATGCCACATATCCCATCTGAAGAGAGCAGAAGCCACCATGTGTCGAGATATGAATTATCTTCATTTTGCTTCACCGATATAGCAAAGGCTGTGGTGGGTCTCAGGTTTTGTTTCTGAAGCAAGCGAAAGTTACCAAGTGTCATTATCTATGTGAATATGAAATGAGGCCTAATTTTTTCTATAATATAAATAGAGTAAATTGGAGACCAGCACATGTTACCTTTTGTAAGTTTTTCAAATGGTAGCTAAAAGCAATAGAGATTGCCACATATCCCTAGTTAAGTAAAGCGAAGATTGCCAGGTGTCTTTTGTTGAGGCAAGCATATATTTCCACCTGTCCCTATGCCCCTTTTTAAAAGTTTCTCAGGAAAGAAATGTTGTGGCTCTTATTTTTGTTAATTTGTTAAAGTTTTAAAGAAGTAGATTGTGACAGATGTCAAAGGCAGAATGTTCCTGAGTGAAGATATAGTAAGAGTATAAGTAAAGTGGAGAGCACCATGTGTCTTTAATAAGGATGCAAAACATGACAAGTGTCATTCTCTAGTGTCTCCTAAGTAATAAGAAGGTTTTCAAGGAATTATCCAAGTGTCCTCTTCCATTTAATAAAAGGGAGCATCCTACAATCTGTTTCAGCTAATGAACTATTGAAAGACAGAGCGTTTCAAAATTTAAGAAATATCTTCTGTTAGACACTTCCAGTTCAGTTAGATTTTAGTTGGGCCATTAGATTGGGAACATACAGACAATCTAGAGTGAATCCAAGGCTATAAATAGAGGTGCAGAGATCACCAAAAGAAGGGATCAGATACCAAAGAGAATTATTGTCAAGAGTTTAGACTTTCTAGAGCTATGATTAGGAATATCATTTGCCTTTGTTTTATTTTCTTAGGTTGGAAAGTTTATGTAACTGTGCATGTTTCCATGCCTCTTATGTGACTGGAGAATTAATGAGAAGATTGAATCCTATGCCTTTGTTGATATTTTCTGTGTCATTGCAAAATTAGTCTAAGCTATGTTGTCAAGAGTTTTAGACTTTCTAGAGCTGTGATTAGCAATATCATTTGCCTTTGTTCTATTTTATTGAGTTGGAAGGTTCATGTAACTGTGCATGTTTCTATGCCTCTTATGTGACTGGAGAATTCAAATAAGAAGATTGAATCTTATGCCTTTGTTGATATTTTTTGTGTCACTGCAAAATTAGTCTAAGTTGTGAGCCTCTATTTCTATTTTTTTCATGTTTTACATTGATCATGCCTTGTTTGCTCTTAAATGTAATTGAATCTTACATATAGTCTCACTGTGCTCAAGATTAAGGTCAAATTACATTCAGGCGCATCACCATAGTTAGATTTTATTTCTTGCATTTGTGTTTTTGTTAAAATTCCTATCCCTTTTACTAGTATACACTTGATATAAAGAAGAGACCAGTTTCTTAAAAATATAGAGGTTGTTTCAAGTTGTAAGTCCCACATCCTGAAACTTCCTACTGTTGGTGTTAAAAACAAGCACAATTTTAACCATCAATAGTTTTTGGCATGCCTGGTGGGACTATTTCTTGAAGTTTCTTTCAAGAACATATGAACCAGAGAGCTACAAGGAGTTAGAGCTGTAGACCAGTAACCAGATCTCAGTCTGTTGTAAACCCAAGTATTCTTTTGCCACCTTTGGTAACTAGTCCTAGAAGAAGAGTCAATTAGTTTATACCAATACTAAGAGCAAATATGGGAGCCCCTATAGCCCCAAGAAATTATGCAAGTTGGAACACTTGTAGTCCTTTAATTCTCCTAATACCACTAGCCACTTGGGACCCTATCCTAGTGAATGCCTTGAAATCTCTACCCAAATTTAGTGGGCAAGATTTTAAAACACCTGAAGAACATCTGCAGGATGTATCAAATGTCTATGTTATACACGTTGTCACATAGCAAAATGTGGCCATAAGATTATTAGCATCTTCTTTTAAAGGGAAAGCTCTATAATGGTATCAGTCTTTGACCCCAAATACCATCTCTACATGGGATCAGCTTGGAGATCTTTTCTTTAAAAGATTTGAAGAGAAGGGTGATAAGTCTTCTTTATTACAGCAATTAATTACCATCCAAAGGGCACCACAAGAAGCGATGACTGACTTCAATTTCAAATTTCAAAAGACATGGGAAATAATCCCTGCTACAACTAGACCATTACCAGGGATGGCTATAGTTTTCTATCTTAAGGCTTTAAATTCAAACATATCTGTTATGATTTAGTCACTTGGAGGTCAGACTCTGCTAGAGGCTTATGACTATGCAATCAAAGCTAAAAATAATTTGATAGATGATGGAAAGTTGTCTCCAAGTCCTCCCATACCCATGTTCCTAGATATTTCCTTGCCATTACCTCAAAAATCCCCTAAATATATAGCCCCACCTGTGTCTATGTACATGTATCCTCAACCACCTTTTAAACAAATTATCCCCGCTCAGTCATTTGAGCTAGATGATATCAAGAATATCTTGAGGACTTTTTCTAATGAGTTGATTAATATAAAAAGACAACAAAATACTTATACTAAAACCCAATACCAGGGCTATCAAGGAAATAGATTTTCATCTTAGCCAAACCAATACCAGGGTCCTCCAAGGAAAAATAACCCTCAGCCAGCAAACCAATTAGTTGTAGTCCCTACACCCTCACAGACTATTCCTCCCAATTCAAATAGAGAGATTTTTCCAGGGAAAAATAGTTATGTGGATAACACTAATGCATGGTTTTTTCCTTGCAATAATGCTCATACTCCTAGAGATTGTCCCATGGGTAATCTACAACAAAAGGTGGTAGAGCAAAGAAGAATGGATGGACAGTTTGCAAGTTCCAGTGACAGTCAAGCCTACCAGTCTTTTGGTATGCAAAATTCAGTCTTAATGGCTCAGATGCAAGGGATGTATTTGCAACAAGAGGAAGAAATAGCCCTGGGACATGCCTTGTTCTCATGGGTTGAAGATGAAGAATCAGTTTTCTTGAATGAAGCTTCCACTTCTAAGAAACCAGTGGTGCAATCTGATTGTTATACTAGATCAAAGAGAAGGATGGTGGAATAGCTTGAAGTTGTAAATAGTCAAGTCATGGAGAATACTCCATTTCAAGGACAAAGAAACACAACTGTCAGACAAGAAGTGTCTAAGCCAGTGTAGAATCAAGTGATTCTTGCACAAATTCAAGAAAAAATAAGATATCCTTATTTTCAAAGAACTCAGACTCTGGGAACAATAAATGTGGTGGATCAATTGAAGAAGACTCCAACACAAGTATCAATATGGGATATATTGGCTATTCTTGAACAAAAGACACTACTACAAGAAGCTCTATAAGGCCAAGCAGTGCCCAAATGTATTGTTATCAAAGAAGGACATGCTGAAAAAGAAAAGCTCAAAGGCACAGTTCATCTGCAAACAATAGCCCTAGTGAATAATGCACTAGAGGTAAGCAAATCCAAACCATAACCATTCTATTTAACTTTGATAGTGGGTAAGAAACTGATACATAATGCAATGATTGATTCATGGGCTAGTACTATAGTAATGCCTAAGCAGATAGTTGATGCTTTAGAAATTAAGTATGAACCACTCACTAAAGGAGTCATGTAGCTAGATGGCAAAGCAGTACAAATAATAGGGAGAATTAAACAACTCCCATTACAATTATATACTTGTCTCAATATAATTGTAAATCAAGATGTAGTAGTGATAGATATACCTACTATTTTTGGTTTATGTTTATCAAGAGACTTTACAGCCAAAATAGGAGGATATATGTCACTCGATTGGTCTCACCTCATCCTAAGAACCAAATATGGTTCAAAGATGAAGATATTATCTAAGCCATTATATAAAGATCACATCACGAATGAACCAATTGAAAAGTTAGAAGCAGATCATGATATGATGAATAAATAAGAAAGGGTTTTTGTTGAGGAGTTACCTGAATGGACTAAACATGATCAAGAAGAGGAAAATGATCATTTATTAGCTATGATGTAAAGTGACCCATATGGAAATTATGACTCCATTGGTATAGGTACTTACATCATATTTGAGGAAGATCATAAAATCCCAAATGTTTTAAGGGAATAAAATTCAAAAGATACCTCTTCTATCAATCCTCGGGTCTCTCAACATGAATTTCATGTTCCGAGTGAGAAGTCAAAAGTGTATGCCTTAATCTCTGAGGAAGAAGAGATAATTTCTAACTTTCTTCTTAATTTTCACAATGATGTGGAGGAGCATGGACATTGCCTTGATCATGATTTGAATGATTTGTTTGAAATCATTGGGTTAGGTTATACTATTTTTCAAGGAAGCTGTGAACCAGTTGCATATGAACAAGACAACATCGAGACTCAATTACATATGCAAAATTATTACAAACTTTTAGAATTATCCTTTTAAGAGGTTAGTAATTTTGAAGTCATTAAAGAAGATGATCATGCAATAGAACCTGAGTTTGAAGCAAAAAGAGACAAGCCAATAAATGATATATATCAAAGGGCTTCTGTTGATGAGCAAATAGTCATTAATTTCTTGATAAGACATGCCAATATCAAGAACCAGAATTTGACAAGCATCCAAGGACAAGAAGAGTTTATATATGTTAGAAGCATGTTTGACTCAGACTCACTCAAATGCAGGCCAATCAATGTGGCATACAAAGAAATCAAGTCATCAGAGCTACATCCAATTCAACCACTTGTTCGGCAACATAAGTCATCTTGTCATGAAGGAGACTTTAGAAATTATTATTTTCATCTAGGAGGGAGATAAATATACTATGTATTATAGTTTGATAGTTTTCCCTTTTCGTATTATTTTGTTTTTCCATTTTTGTTTTCTTGCTTTTCTTTTAAATAAGTGTTCTTCAAAAATGTAGTCGACAGCTCAGAGAGTTTTTCAAAATATTCAAAATTTATCAATGCATTGAATGTCTCCCAAATCTTTAAAAATCCCCAAGGTACCTTGCATTGCCACTTGCATAACATGTTTGCCTCGTTGTCCCATAAAATATTGAGTAAGATTTGCTAATAGTTATCTGAGTTTAATGCCATTTTGAGACTTGATAGGTCAATAAATACCTCTTAGCAAGAGTTAAAGCTTACAATTTCTCAAACATTCTTGCGTCTGCAAGAAAATATCCCACTACTTGCATTTTTGATTCCTATTAAACTTGCTTTAGCGAAAGTGTTTCTATTTTGAGAAAGTTCATACCAGTCATCACATAATAGATATAGAGATGGAGGAAGCACAGTCTTCACAACAAGGAGCTAGGATGCATGAATCCCTTGACAAGTTTCTTGTGAGAAAGTCATATGCTTCAGCTCTCGCACAACCATTGAAGACTTATCCATGGACCAGAATCCCTGAAGTTGGTCAAGCAAGTGACCCAGCAAAGATAAAAGATTATGCAGATGGAGTCATAGACCCAATCCTTCAAAGAGCAAGTAGAAAAACTTGGGCACATTAAAGATGTCTCTAGAGAGCCAGAGTGGGGCAATATGAGACATTTACCATGAGGATATGGACTTCACAACTGGCACAATTCATTTTCCCAGCTATACATCCATGTCCTAACTTGATCAAACTATGTGCAGACTTGTTCCATGAACCCTCAAACACCATTCAATGGGGTCTATTCATGGTGAAAATCACACCACAGGCTATCAAGGACATGTTAGCCCTGTATCACAGTAAGACAGCTATGTTTCCCACTATTTCTAAAATGCAAATAATGTGGGCAAACATCAATACCCAGTTGAGGTTCTTAAGATCCGAATTGCAAATGGGAGATGATGATACTATTGTGCCTACACTCCCTACAGTGAGAGCCCAATTCGCACAAGCTAGCCAAGATGCATTGTCTATGATGGCTTTCATCTTCAGCATGAAAGATGATATGGTAGTTTATGGAGAACAAATGGCTATCCTATTCAGGCTAAAGACTGTTGACAAAACTCAGGAGTATAGGCTTGACTTTTTTGAACAAATTGCTTTCTCAATGGTGGAATAGCTGGCCTAGTTCAAATCAAAAGGGGTTTTTAGGTACTCTTCTTATTTGTTTCACCTCATGATAGATCAAAAATCTGACCTCTTTTCCCAACATATGCATCTTGATATGTATGACCCAAGTTTTGATCTTCAAAGGACCACCCCTGTGTATGCATGGATGCATATTTTGTCAAAAACTAGCGACCCATATGAATTTTGGGAACTATTTGTTACCCCTACTTTTTGTCACCTCAACCTGAACCAATCATGAATAGAATATTCCCAAGTGTTTCAAACCTTTTAGCCAGTTACCCAATTCCTTGTGATTTCTATTTTGGATCTCACCATATAATTATAAGAGTCCATGGTTTTTGTGGGGAACCAATGTTACTACCTAAGATTTTAACTCTTAGGTTAGCATTCTTGGAGGTCACCAGGGAGGTATCTATAGTAGATAATGAATATGGATCTGGGAAGAGGAAGAGAAAAATGTATGACATTCCATGGATGATAACTAGCATGGTTTTGGAAACCAGAGATGTCGAAGTTGTGTTGCTAAAAAAGCTAGCCTTTTTGGGTTTCCTGCTAGTCGAAGACAAATGGGTATATGACCCAAATGGTTTCATCACTTCCTGGATAAGGAATAATAGGGTTGCAACTATAATTTCACATGAAGGCTGCCCCTTTTAGGAGAATAGAAAAAATCCTAGGGAAGACACTCCTAGATTTTATGTTGAATTAATAGACTTACCCCTTCAAAAAAATAGACCCTAGGAAACATTTTATGTTAAACAGAGGGATTATGATCCTAAATTCAGAATGACTTCTGGCTTAAGGAGGATACTAAAGAATAAAGATTGGGATGCTGAGAAAATAGAAGCCTATTGGAAATATAGGCAAGAAATTTGTCAAACAGCCCATTCTTTTAGGAACATGGACTCAGATGAGAGATGGGAAGAACTATGGGATGAGTGCTATCTCTCCCCTATATCTAGCCTAGAGACAAGTAATTTGCTGACACCAAGTGTAGAGCCAGAAGCCAAAGTAGGGTCAAGCCAAGAGTCACAGGCCTCAGGGCAAACTACAGTCACAGTAACTGTATTAGTTTGGCCCCAATCTCTCAACGTTATGGAAAAGTAAAAGAGTGTGGTGCATTCACCACAAAAAATTTCCCCATTGGCATCAGTTATTGAAATTTTCAATTATCCACAAGCATCACTGACAGTAATAGTAGATGTGGAAGGAAGGAGAACACAACCAGAAGAAGAGACACCCAAGAAGTGAAAGAGGG
The DNA here is from genome assembly GCA_037957365.1 of Torreya grandis. NCBI lineage: Eukaryota > Viridiplantae > Streptophyta > Pinopsida > Cupressales > Taxaceae > Torreya > Torreya grandis. The sequence continues at coordinate 1,653,267 of JARHVA010003944.1, forward strand.
TGCAGTTTCAGTTTGATTCAGAGGAGGAAGCAGAACCTTCACAATGCCAATTATAGATTACTGTAATTTCTCCTTAGGTAAGTATTATTCCTCCTTCTCCTTCTCAAACTCTTTCTTCTCCTATTGGCATGACGATTCCATCTAGCCAGATGACATCCCCTGCCACCTTTGCTATTCCCATTTCTCACTTCAACCCATCTATGCCACCTCAAGCTTTAACATTACCTCATTTTTCCCCTTTTGTTCCCAAAAAACTTTCCCCTTAGATTTCCCATAGCCAACAATTGGTTATTCAATATGGTTTGCCACAGGGACATCCTTTTGTGGGTGGGCACATTGCCTCTTCTTCTCCTTTTAGACCCAAGCAGATGTTGCTAGGAAGGCAAGGGAAGCCCAAAGAGAGAAAAAGAAGATCAAGGAAAATAAGGCATTGGCTACACCCCATTTGCGGTCACAATTTGACCCCATTCAGCAGTAATTGATGGTGACTCATTTGTCACCAAATGTAATTAAGCCAACTGAGTAGATGTAGCCAGAGGACTACACGATGAATGCAGTGGCCATCGACATGTCCCTCTTCAAGCCATAAGACAAAATTGAGCTGCTAACCAAATCCACTTCTGTAGTTGCTGCAGATTACATGAAGACATCAAGGAGGCTATAGAAGATGGAGGCTAATTTAGTCAAGGAAAAGGCAAATTGTAATAGTTTGACCATAGAAATAAATAAGAAAGACAATGAAATAGAGAATCTAAATAAATAGTTGCAAGATACTATTTCTCTTTAGACTCACTGGGCAGTCTACACCCAAAATGATTCCTTAAAGGCAGGGCTAACACAGGTAAAGGATGCAGTAATGACCCTAAGGCATGAAAAGGTAGCGTTGCAAGAAAAATGTGAGGAACACCTATTGTAAGTTACTTGATTACAATAGAAGCTGTTGGCTGAACAAAATAATACCATGGCTATACAAGCCCAATTTTAAGCTAAGCAATAGAGAGTAGCACAATTGACACTGGAGCTGGCCAATAGGCCAAGGAATGCCAGAGTGTTAAGTCTGGTGAAGGATCTCTATGAATCCATGTGGAAAATAATCTCCTCAGACATTATTCAACTCAGGCCTTCTCTCACCTTCCTACTAAATGGACAAAAATTATGTGAAAAGGTGGAGAATTCAGTTGCAAACACTATAGCTACAGTTTATAGGAGAGTAATGGACTCTAAAACATTGTTGCAAAAGATTTATGATGCAATAGATGCAATGTTAAAGTAGTAGGAATTGAGAATAGAATGGTCATTGCTAAGTGAGTGAATGAGGTTCTTATTTTCAATTCCATAGCCATCAGTTGCAAAGAGTTCCTAGATGTCATGAAAGAAGGAATTAGTGAAATGAAACAACATATTGAATATCTAGTGCAATTAGGTCTTCCTTCTCTATTTCTTGATGACAACATGGTGTTAATGGTTAATGAAATTGAACCGTTGATGTTGGCCAAATAGAATGATCAGACATTTTTCCAGGATCTAAGGGATGATTCATCAGTCCCTGATGTAGAAGTTATCTTGGTTCCTATTTCCTAGCTCAAATTCAAATTGAAGGCTACAATTTAGATTTTGCAAAAAAATTCACACAAGGATATTATTAACCTTGATTTAGCTTTCAATGAATTGTAGAATAAGCAAGGGTTATCTGACGATGAGTGGTCTGCCTACCAAACAGCATTGTTGAAGCTATAATTTTGAAATTTTGCTCTAGTGGGAGTTGTGGTTTCTTTTTGAGCAAGCTCAAAAGTCCTTAGGGTCACCAATAACTCTAGAGTAAAAATAATCTGAGTTTCATTCTAATTTTCAGTTGTGCACTTGAAATATCCCAAATGAGCTCTGCCCTAAATTACTAATTTTGAAACTTGAATTCTGCCCTAGAATTTTGAATATCTATCTTTGTAAACCCTAGATCTGAAATCTAAATTTCTGTTCTAAATTTATAAATGATTTTGGCAGTGAATAAATGTATGTCAAATGCATAAATAAACATGCCGATTATATGCCCTTATGGAAATAATATCAACTCTGAATTCAAACACATAATATGACCATCCAACACAAACAAATGACATATAATTTTGTGTTTTGAATACAAATGATTGCTGCTATGAAAAACATTATCCAGAATTGCAATTACATCAAGTTTATGGATTCAAACATACCCAAACACAATCCAAATCCCTGCTGTTACAAATCAGTCCAAGATAATATATATTTGCACCACAATTCTGATCAAAGTCTCCTCTAAAATTGATATGCAATTTCTGCTCCAAACTCACGATTCTCCAATGAAGTGCAATTGTGAACCCTGTATGAATTCACCTCTGAGATGCAATTGGGTTTTCATCCAATCCACCTTCTTTCCTCAAGGGTTTTTATCCTTGGAAAAGTATTGCAAACATGTTGCAGATCCACAATGGAAAATAAAGAAAGATGCTAAATGAATTCCTCCCAAAAGACTATCTCAACCTTCTTTTATACTTTTTTTTTCCAAACTCTCCAGAAGCTTCCTTTTTAACTCTAAAATGACCTTTTCATTAAAATAATGATATTTTGACACACAAGGTCCCTATTTAATGCATCCATGAATTAAAGCATCTCAACCTGGTTCTAATGAGCTATAATACTAAGGGCTTTCTTAAATATTTTAATAAATTATTATCAACTTTAGTAATTTAATTAAAATATAACCATTAATACACTCATTTTTGCGAAATTGTCAGAAAGTATCAGAATCAAAATCTGACTGCACTGGAGTGATACCAATGATGAATAATGAATAATGAACCCAATCAAATGACTTGCTATAAATAGATGCTCTCTCCATGAATCTTGGAGAATGCACCAAAAGCCAAAAATCACTTTGGAAAGTGGCATAAGAGTCCTCTAGATCATCTGAGCTCTTCACCAGCATCAAATATCCTCTCAGAGAAGGCTAACAGTCACTGAGAAAGCCGAAGCCAACTACAATACTAAAGCGACCCAAAATGGGGACATTACAGCACTACAAAATTTTGTTCCCGCATACTTTGGTTCCAGACGCTGAAGTTTTGAAACAGAGTGCAGGCTTGATTTCTTTTTTATTCATTTTTGTTTAAGTGTCAAAATCGAGTGAAAGCTGCCAAGTGTCATTAGCTGAGGTACCTTTCATAATTTTTATAAGTTGGTTAGGATGTGCCACATATCTCATAACAACTCAGCAGAATGTGACAAGTGTTAGCATCCACATTTCATATCGGCATCCATGTTTCAAATCTTTTTTTAGTGGAAGGTTTCAACAAGCTAAGTATTAGGATCAGGCAGAAAGTGAGTGGCAATCATGGAAGGTTTCAATTTGATTTTCTAAAAGTGATGAAAGATGCCACATATCCCATCTAAAGAGAATAGAAGCCACCATGTGTCGAGATCTGAATTATCTTCATTTTGCTTCACCGATATAGCAAAGACTGTCATGGGTCTCAGGTTTTGTTTTTGAAGCAAGCAGAAGCCACCAAGTGTCACTGTCCATGTGAATATGAAATGAGGCTTGATTGTTTCTATAATATAAATAGAGTAAAGCAGAGACTAGCATGTGTTACCTTTTGTAGGTTTCTCAAAAGGTAGATAAAAGTAGCGGAGATCGCCACATATCCCTAGTTAAGTAAAGCGGAGATTGTTAGGTGTCTTTTGTTGAGGCAAGCAGAGATTTACACTTATCCTTATGCCCCTTTTTAAAATTTGCTTAGGCAAGAAATGTTGTGGGTCTTATTTTTGTTAAGTTGTTAAAGTTTCAGAGAAGTGGATTGCGATAGATGTCAAAGGTGAAACGTTCCTGAGTGAAGATATAGTAAGAGTATAAGTAAAGCAGAGAGCAACATGTGTCTTCGGTAAGGTGGCAGAACATGACAAGTGTCATTCTTTGGTGTCTCCTAAGTAATAAGAAGGTTTTCAAGGAATTAGCCAAGTTTCCTCTTCCATTTAATAGAATGGAGCATCTTGTAATATGTTTCAGCTAATGATCTGTCGAAAGATAGAGCATTTCAAAATCTAAGAAATATCTTTTGTTAGACACCTCCAGTTTGGTTAGATTTCAATTGGGCCATTATATTGGGAACATACAGACAATTTGGAGTGAATCCAAGGCTATAAATAGAGGTGCAAAGATCACTAGAAGAAGGGATCAGATACCAGAGAGAATTATTATCAAGAGTTTAGACTTTCTAGAGCTGTGATTAGGAATATCATTTGCCTTTGTTTTATTTTCTTAAGTTGGAAAGTTTATGTAACTGTGCATGTTTTTGTGCCTCTTATGTGACTAGAGAATTAATGAGAAGATTGAATCATGTTCCTTTGTTTATATTTTATATGTCACTGCAAAAGTAGTTTAAGCTGTGTTGTCAAGAGTTTTAGACTTTTTAGAGCTGTGATTAGCAATATCATTTACCTTTTTTCTATTTTCTTGAGTTGTAAGGTTTATGTAAATGTGCATGTTTCTATGCCTCTTATGTGACTGGAGAATTCAAATAAAAAGATTGAATCATGTGCCTTTGTTGATATTTTCTATATCACTGCAAAAGTAGTCTAAGTTGTGAGCCTCTGTTTCTATTGTTTTCATCTTTAACATTGATCATGCCTTGTTTGCTCTTAAATGTACTTGAATCTTACATATAGTCTCACTGTGCTTAGGATTAAGGGTGAATTACATTCAGGTGCATCACCATAGTTAGATTTTATTTCTTGCATTTGTGTTTCTGTTAAAAGTCCTATCCCTTTTCCCAGTATACACTTGATGTAAAAAAGAGACCAACTTCTTAAAAATTTGGAGGTTGTTTCAAATCGCAAGTCCCACATCTTGAAACTTCCCATTGTTGGTGTTAGAAACAAGTGCAATTTTAACCATCAACAGTAACCTCTCCACTAGCCTCAATCTAGGCTACCAACTACTCAAACCAACTCATGGCAGGTGCTCATCTCCTCAGCATATCTCATACTCTAGATCTTCAAATCTCAAACTAGTCAATACACAAATGAATAAAGAATCAATCCAAATTTTCCTATGTCAAATGACTTTTCATTCAAAGTAAAATACCATTTTGCCCATAACTTGAAGCTCGTAGCTCCATTTTACAAACTATTTTATTTCACAAAACCATGATGATAATGCCTTCGATATCCAATAAACCTCAATATATTATTACATAATTTGCCTAATATAGCACACATATCTCTTTACCTATTTCATACCCAAACATACAACATGGTCCTCACCAATAATAACATGTTCAGCTTTTATACAACATGGTCTTCACCAATCAAAGCTCTTTCAACTTTGAAATAACTTAGTCTAAATAATCAATCAAATTCTCAAATCAATCCAAACTATACCAACCTTATTCCTAGTATTACGCCACTAGTCATCACTTTTAGCTCAACCTCCTCTATTAAAAATTTCATCCCTCTCCCTAAAAGGGGTTCATCATTCCTATTATTTTATTTATACACTTACCCAACACCACCATGGTTCTTACACCTCCAATAGTCAAAATTATTAGATTCACCTTAGATCAATCAAAATGTATAGTGATTCAAACTACATGGGTCACTTAGCATGGTTTTTATACCACTAATAGTCAAAATTATCATATTCAGCTCAAATTGGTCAAGATATATAGTGATCCACATTACATGGGTCATTCAACATTACTCAAGACATTCAGAGGGACATGCCTTCAATTTATAGATACATATATTACTCAGATACATGGTGGTTTATATCATATGGATTCATAGTAACTTTGATATATATTCAGACTAGATATTAGATTTGGGGCCATGTACATCACAACATGTCTCACACATACAACTTCATATAGAATGACATAGTTAAAGACTAGATAGTAGATTATAGGAATAGTGTAGAGCACATTATTTATATCTATAGTTTTTGTAGATGGGACATGACATTATAGCTCATTTCATATGTGGTTATATAGATTACCAAACTATACAGATACATCACTCATATACCAGATTTAGGGGCATGGCACAGATGTTCATATTCTTCATCATCTAGGATTATACATATTATAATGGCAAGACATGTCATTTTATTCTTACACATTTACCAAAATTTTCATATTACACCAAGGCATAACTCGGTTATCACTAGGTTGGATCATATAATCATCTGCAGTAGTTGGTCCATAGCATTACTCAAACCTAGGAGTTTATGTAGGATAGAGGTCAAACATTAGTTTTAGACTTCTAAGCACTTCTCATTTCTAGTTTAGATTATTCAGAGTAGGGGCATACTTAAATGTAATAGAAGGATATTTCCTTTCAAAACTTAACACCATGCCAATGATATTATCAGTCTATTGCTTAGGTTGCATTGCATATTTAATTACAGTTGTTTTCATATGGACATTCTATTTTTTGAAGCATTACAATTTTCAATGGGTTGTAAATACTTGAAAGTATTGATCGGATGTTACTACAAAATTATGAAATTTATATCTTGAATCTTATAACTTCATTTTTAATATTTATTTGTTGAATGTCCCAAGGCATCATTGTATTCAAAAAATATATTAGGATTATCTCCTATAGGTGGTGGTTGAGTTGTATCTCATTGAAGCGGTTTATGTGAAGTGATGACATTAAATTCAAATAATCTCTTTAATATTTAATTGGGTGGATTTGGAAAATATGTAAATAATTTTTTTTAGTAAGTAGAAATGTTATCCTATCTTACACTTGAGAAACTATATTGATAGTCTTGACCTCATTATTAGCTTTAAAATTAGGCACATTAATAGTTTTAGGTTTGAACGTTATGTTTATTTAGTATTTGGGAACATATTATGTTGAAGATATTGATTTTTAATTTAACATATATCCATACATAATTTTAATGTTATTTTTATGCAATACCTGGATGAGGTCATCAAAGGAATTTTATTTGTAAATTGTGACCTTTTCCTTTAGAGGATTAGGCCAACTATTTGAGAATAGGCTTTGAAGCTCACTATTAGGAAGAGTATGTGACACCTTAATAATCACGGTTTTGAATTTAAGCACATAGTTAATAATGAATTCATTATGTCTTTGTTTGATTTGGTTAATTTGTGAAAATGTGATGCTTTGACTAATGTTTCTTGTAAAATGCACTAAGATGAGGTCCAATAGCTTATGAGATCTATGCACAAATCCTCTAGTAAATTATTAAAACAAATTAAAAATATATCTTATGATATTTTTAGGAAATATTTTGGGCATGAAAGCTTATCATTTTGATATCATATACAAGATATAAATAAGGTAATTATGTGTTGAGATGGATCCTTATTTTCATTAATTTGTGAAGTTGGGTGCAAAAAATGATAGAATAAAAGGTTGAATAATCATATGTTGAGCTAAATGATTATTAATATGTCCAAATATTGATAGAAATTATTTATTAATGATTATAAATTATTATATTTTATGTATTTTTGTATAAGTGAAGGTAGAATAACTCATGTGAATAAAGTGAAATAATAGGTATGGATGAGATATAGTTGGGATTGTGATATATTTGAGATATTTGTGATTTGTCTTATCTCCTTGATATTAGGAAAACATGAAGCATATATATGTAATTATGTTTTAATACATAATTATGAATAAAAGGTGAGTCTATTATTTAGAAGAATTTCCTCTAGTGTGAATATTTTATAATTAAACACTGACCAAATTTTAAATATGGTATTAGAGCTTGTTTGATCTTTGTAAGTCTAAAATAATTATCAAGGGGCCTGCATCTTTTCTATTTCTCTTATAAATGCAAGTATAATTTTGTTGGAGTGATATTTATTATAATTTTAATAAAGATTGAGTTAAATTCTCTTTCTATTTTTGTTGTGGAAGTTTTCAAGAATACAATGGTTGAGATTATGAGATCGACAGAGAATTGAAGTAATTGACTTAGCAAAAATTTAAGGCAATCATATTCAACATATTCCTACAAATAATAAGGAATTTTTTTGAAGATGCATTATGTTTATTTGAAGGAATTAACTTTAAGTTAGGTGTTGTCAAGAGATCAACAATACATAAATTTATTCCATTCAAAATCTGCAATCCAAAATTCTTCATGTGCATCACAACCTTTGAGACATTTCCTATCATATTGTATTCAATATATATAGCTCTCGAATCTACTTGCAGCTGCCTACATAGGGTTCATTTATTGTATTCACCCTAAATCTACACATTTATTTATGGTACTTTGTAATGGATCACTATTAGTGCCAATATTTGCATCAACATTGAAATGATGACTTCACAACAACATCAACTCTACTCTAAAACTTGCATTGGTCTATGCATTATCCTCCATTGAGATATAATTGTGTGTATAATGTAAAATTAATCCGTTGATCAATTATATTAATGATTGTCAGTATTTTTCTTCATTGTCATTCAATATTCTATATTTTCATCCTTGCATACACTATTGTATTATGTTTTCTACATGAAATATGGTCAAGATGTTTATCTTTTTTCTTATAGATTATTAGGATGTTCTTATTATGATTATCTAAAGTAAAAATGTAATGATTTATCAAATAAATTTATAGGTTTCTTAGTATTCAAATTACAAAGTTTTATTTGATGTTTTATATAGTTTGTTTAGGTTAAGTTACTATAAGTTTATATGAATCTAATACATGTTGAGCAAAGACCTTTATCCATTTGGTATTGGTGTAATTATATATGAGTCTATAGTAGTATTGTAGGTTTACACATGTTAAAACTTTTATTATACAAACCATTATAGCTTTTTTTAGTTTATGTTAAAATTAATTTAGGTTTTTCTAGTCTGTGGTTAATAATGTTATTTAATCTAAGTTTAAAAAAATGTTCATTTAAAGGGAAAAAGGGTCAATTTAATGTTTTTTGACAACTATTAAAATATAAAAAATTACTTCAATTATTTATGAATGTATTATTAAGGTAACCAATGTCCAATTTATAATCCATTATAGGATAGTGATAATTGAGGTTGGAGGCTATAGAGTACCTCTCGTTAGCCACTAGCGATGAGACCACATTTTGTTGTAGTGACATTTCAGTTCAAGTATTTTCAGATTTTATTATGTGATGTGATAAAATAAATTCTTTCTTGTGTCAACATGTTTGATAAATTCATATTGTAAAAATAAATTCATTTTTTGATGGAAGAAGAAGAATTTTAATGTAAACTCAGTATGGATAGTTGTCTAAATAATTTAGAGAGTTTGTGAATATTATACATTAAAAAATTGAGTTTGGGAAAAGAGTTTTGAGAACTCAATAATTTAAATAATTTAACTCAGGAACTACACCTTCATTTGATGATTAAGAGACAACTCAATGGAGTTGTATCTAGTCTAAATAATATTTGCACTAAGATGAGAAATGTTAGAAATAATTCATTAGTTCTAACATTATTATCTTTTATGAGTAAAAATAATATCTTGTGAGAACAACTATGTATTGTGTATAAGTGAAGTTTTTAGAAAAACTCACATAAATAAAGTGAGACAATAGGTATGAGGAAGATATAGTTGGGACTGTGAAATAATTGAGATATTTACTCAATTTGGTTTATTTTCTTGATATTTGGAGAACAAGAAGCCTATATATAATTGTGTTTTTATATGTAATTATTTCATAAAAAATGAGTTTATTATTATGAAGAATCTCTTATAGTAAAAATATTCTATAATTAAATCATGACCAAATTTTAAAAAGATGAGAGCATGTAGTTATGTTTGTTATATGTTTTTGATAATTACAAAATTTGCACCTTCATATAATTTAGTTGTTATAAAATTGAATCATTAAATGTTATTGTATTTTTAGGATTAACATTGGTATTAACATACCTAAGACCAATATAACTAATATATTCCATTAGTCTTTATATTTTTAAGATAAAATTTAGATGCATTACAAATAGCACTGTAAACCAAAGTTAATATGGTGCTAATTTGAAGATTTGTTTAAGGATCAATACCTCACCACTTGAAGTAGAATGGATCGAATAATTAAATGAAGGTTTATCATGTAAAATTTTATAGTAAGTTCTCATTATCTATATTTAAATTTCAATAGTAATTTTTATAGGATTTTGTTGAATTTCTAACTTGAATTTTTCTAGAATTTTCACCTAGTGTAAACCAACTTATTTAGCATGGTCACTGTGCTTATATGTTTCATCATCACTACAATTTTTTTTGGTAACAATGGGAATTTTATTGATAATTTTAATCTAAATTTATCATGAAAAAATAATAAATATGAGTAGTATCCATGGCTAATAAATGCAAGCACAAATATTAAAATAAAATATTTTTAAATAGAAAAACTTAAAAGGAAATATGGTTTGAAAAAACATTAGGTTAAATGATCAAAAGAGTGTAGGTTTAACATTTCTGTTAACCTTAAATCTATTTTTATTTAATTTAGAAATAAAATTTAAATAAATATATCTAAACATGCATCTATGAAAATACATAACTCAAACTATCTAACTGGTTAAGTTAAAGAAAATAAGATAAATACAAAAAAAGAGACTAAATAGTATATCTTGATCCTAATTTAGAAATCTAGAAATTTGAAACTATTTTTAGGCACACACATGCATTGTTTAGGTTTGACCTAGACAAATACATGTTAGTCACAATCAAGCTGACCACATTTGTTCATGCTTATGAATCTTACTTAGCATATAGTTCTACAAAGTGATCCTTTGGTTACTATTGTGATACATCTTATTTGATATTCATGTAATAATGCTTCACTAGTTTTCTAAGTAGAATGTGTAAAATTAATGTTCTTTTTATTTGACCTAGCTTGATACTTCAAAACAAAAAATAGTTATGGAGTTAGGTAACTACCAAAGTGATGTTAAAAACTACATATCTACACAATTCGAATAAAACATTAACATAGTTTTATGAGTGTGGGGATGTAAATATCTTGAGTCAGGGTTTTAAACTCCTCTTTATAAGTGATATGGAAACTAATATCCTCCTTTGTCACAATGGGACTAATGAGAAACAAATGATAATAACTAACTTATAAGTGTACAGGATGTGACTCAATAAATCTCAATTTAGAATAGGAATAAAAATACTTTATGTTTGTCTCTAGATTTGAACTTTGATATTAGATTTGATGTATCTTTTCTATATTATGATTAATCTAAAATGGATTGACATGACCTAGTATATATAAGTTGATATTGATCTACAATAAATTATGCACATTAATTAAATTTAGAATTAATAAAGGGTGAGATTGAAGGAACACAATCAATGAAAGTAGGTAAAATGTCAAAATAAAGGTAAAAGGAATAGACATGTGTTGGGTGCATTTCTAACCCAAATTATAAAAAGTATCACTTAGATATGAAAAATATTTTATTTCCAATTCAAATTATGATAACATGTGATTAATGCAAATTTTATTATAAGTGTTAGATAATGATTTTTAGGCTTCAAATAAGGAATTTATTAAGACCAGGATGGACTAAGAAAAAATCTAATATGTATAATTCTAAATATAATGATAAATTGGGAATATGACAATGAGAACTTGGGTCTTGTGTGAAATTTGAGAGTCTAAAACTTAAAATATGTGTGTTTGATTGGTTCAAAAGCTAAAATAGATTTTTTTTCAATGTAATGTGTTTAAGAGATCCAAAAATGGAAGTTTATAAATTTTCATTAAAAAAAATTACATTATTATTTAATTTTATTAATTATATATCTCATGAAACAAAAATAATATAAAATTTTATGCATTCAAAAGTAGTAAAATTAAAATAGATCGGGCATTACTTTTGCTTCAAATTTAAATGTTACAAGCCTTCATAAATAAAATAAATACATTTTACTTCAAAATTTTATGTCTTAAAGATCAATTTTTCTTCAAGCTAATGTGTTTGGGAGTTTTAGAAATTGAAATATAGGATTTTATTATAGTATGCATGCATCACCAACCATTATTTTATTATAATGTACTAGCTGCATGCAATCCAACATGTTAAAATTTTAATTATGGATCAATAAATTGAGATATATTTGATGCATGACATATCATTAGGATTTTTTTTATTAAATATAGAGCAAAGCAATGTGTGTTGTGAAAATTTTGGATTACATAATGTAAACAAGGTGTCAATCCTTTCAGATAATATATCTTGGTTGTTACTATGGAATTAATTTAAGAAACTATATTTGAGGGTTTGTAAATCAAGAGAGATTGAAACAAGTTAAAGGGTTGTCTATTAAAACAATGTATTAATATCCAAAAAAATTATTGGGAATATCACATTGGTAAGTCACATAATATTTAATGTTAGTGTTAGTTATAATATTATTTTATGTGTGTGAGTTATACAAATAACTATCTAACTAGAATAGGTTTAGTTGAAAGTTTGTAAGGATTGATATATTTTTTAATGACTGGTATTTAGAATTTCAAAGATATATAAGAATTTATAAGTTAGATTAATAAAATCAATCAAGTTGTTCTATGTTATCTCTCACGAAAACCTATATATTTTCAATCTAAGCAAGTGATATATGGAAAGTTAAATTGATAATGGGAAGTTGTGATGTTTTAAATTTTCCTAAGCTATTAAATATTTAATATAATTTGGTTTATGATAGATTATATTTCATAGTTAATAGAATAAAATGAGAGTATGCCATGTGAGAAGGAAGGTAGATTGTACAAGAAAATAATAGTAAAAGTTATATAGAAAAGAAATATTTTTTTGTTTATTTATAGGAATATTTGTGGTGTTTGAAAAATAAAGAGTAATTTTAGCCTACGTGCCCCTCTAAAAGAGAAAAATAAGCCAACATTATAATGATAACCCAGGGAGGGGAGTAACACCATGACATAACATGTTGAAGTGCTCTGAGGTGAAATAATTTCCACAGTAGTTCAGAGTCATGTGGATTATTAATTTGTGACTAAGATATTTTGAAATAATTATTTTTTCAAAAATATTTTATGTAGGGGGAGTGGTAACAATGAAAATTAAAAAAAACACTCAATAGAAGATTGATTTTGAGTTGGGGATTTCAAAAAAGTAACACCATTCTGATAAACATGTTGCAATAAAAAACATTTGAAATAACATTCAAGGTACCTTTGAATGGTGTATAAGATCGTAAGTGGGAAAAAAATAGAGCTCCATGATTATTAGTACCTATCATAGGTACCATTAGTACCTAATGTAAGTACTATTATGAAGGTTATGGCATATTAATTTACATTGAAATTTATGACTAACCAATCCAAGTGTAAAATGAAAGGGTTTTGCAATGTTCGGTCATATAAAATGAATTTTTTAGTGTTCTTTTTAGTTTCCAGTAAAGAGTTAATAAATATATATTTTATGTCCAATGAAAAACTTTTATTTTGATTAAAAATAATTCTGACCCTTAATCACTAGTGGGGCTTTTATCACATGAAAAAAACTTTGAGTGAAGGCTACCTTTGCCATTGGCAACAATGTGGCAAGCATCCCATCTATGAAAGCATAATACAAATTCATTGAAGGTTTAACAAAGCAAATGATAGAGAAAAGGGCCAAATTATTGAACAACAAGGACTCAAATAAAGGGATAGTAAAATCGCCACATCCACTTCTTTTAATCTAGTAATGTTCTTTATTTTTTTTGTTATGGGCCATTTTGGTTTCTAAATTAATTTTGTAAAATGCAATTGGGGTTCAATATTTAATTGCAGTTGAAAGTAGCTTTAGTAAAAATAGTTACTTTAGACACATGAGTCCTTTGGCATTTGAGCTGCATAAAAGAATGTCTATGTGGTAACTAGACCATGGGGGTTGTGTTGTAGCATTTTCTTGTTTTCAAAATAATATTTAATTATCCAGGAAGCCAGTAATTTGCATGTATTTTGATGGTTGTTACAATTATTATCTTAGTCATATAAGTCTAATTAGAATAGACATTTACTTCTCACCATTCAAAACTTTCTAATGCATTTAGATAACTAATGAATATGTTTTTTCTACTTGTCATTTTTTCATCATCTATATTAGCTACTAGTAGTCAGATAGAATCATTTTAATGTTTTCTCTAGTCGTTAACATTTTTTATTTGTGCCCCTAGGTACTTGTGAAATTAAGTATTTTCTAAAATTAATTATAATTTAATTATTCATCTAGATGTATATTAAATTCATTCAAGCACAAGAAGCACATTGGTGATGGGTGAATCTAACTATGATTGCCTTGATAGCTCAAAAAAATAAATTGAAGCATTGACATTTGAAATTTTTAACTTTCTATAATTTATTTTCTACCAACTACTTTAAAATCAGTAACAATCATCTGATCTTAAAACAATATTGTTTAAAGTTACAATTTTAGATATTGTTTTGAATTTCCTTATCCACTCAACTTATATACAACTTGCATTGACAAGTATTAAAGTCATCACATATCCCTTATTTTTACATACTTTTGATAAAGTGTCATAAGTTACTAATGGCATAATTATTAGGTGTATTAAAAAAATACTCCCAATATAGTAATTTCTAAAGATCTTTAGGTATTAATTTATACTTTCTAGTTTTACAAATAAATTTATTTATAATATTAAGACTTTAGTTTACGTTTTTATGTGTGTGTAGCATGTAACATTTTTTATTTATTTTATTATGTAGCTTCATTAGTTTGAAATTTTGTTTCATCCACATATGTGGGATATATTTGTTTTAAAAAAAATGAAGTTCTATTTAGAAAGTCATTAATCATTTTGAGTTAATATAAGCTTAGGTGTGAATTCATTTCAATAATAATTAATATCATTAAAAATGTCTCAATTAAATTTATATAATGTTTCTTAAAGTCTCATTAATAATAATAATAATTAATATCATTAAAAATGTCTCATTTATATTTATATAATATTGCTTAAAGTCTCATCATGCTTAGTGAGATTTTTATGTTGTATGTCTCAAAATCACTAATTTATGTTGTATGCCACAATATAGTGTTGTTATGTATCAATCACTGTCTTAAAATCACTAATTATTAAACTAGTTATGTTGTAAGTGAGATTGTCGATTAAAAGATATATTGAATAACTTCAAATTCAAAAAAATATGCTTAATGGTTATCTTTTGTGAATAGACAGAGTAAATTTTAGTGGTGAATATTCATTAATTCATGAATATTCACTTTTAGGTAAATTATATTTGGCGATTTTTTGGGAGTAGTACATAGAACCCACTCACCTAAACTTTTAACATGTAAATTTTTTTAAGGGTTAGATCACCAATCATTTATAATAATTATGGGAGCATCCATATGATTCATCTTATACATATATATATATATATATATATATATATATATATATATATATAGTACATATATATATATATATATATATATATAGTACATATATCCAT
The DNA here is from genome assembly GCA_037957365.1 of Torreya grandis. NCBI lineage: Eukaryota > Viridiplantae > Streptophyta > Pinopsida > Cupressales > Taxaceae > Torreya > Torreya grandis. The sequence continues at coordinate 1,668,777 of JARHVA010003944.1, forward strand.
AGGGGTTACCATCTTAGCCTCATTCTTTACCTCATTGCCATGTTGAATATTGAGGCCACCCTACAAATAAGTTATGGAATAAATAAAAAAGAGTTTCAAAAACTTTATTAAACCTTAATATTATTTCATATTTGAATTCATCTCGAAGAGATATGCAGTTTTAAAAAAAATAATCTCAGAGTCTGTATATAAAAGTTACAGCCTTGGAAAGTTGGCATTCAATGTTGCTTGACTACATCATGATATTGCCACCCGATAGCATCATGATGTGTTCTCTTGGTAGCATGATATCACTCAGTAGAATGTTATTTCTCGATAGCATGATATCACTTGGCAACATATTGTCACCGAGTGGCATGTTATGATGCAATTGAATAACTTCTAGAGGCCATAATTTTTGCATATGAAATCGGTTTGAGATGATTTTTTTTTGAAATTATATATATTTTAAAGAGAAATATAAATTTTGGCATTCTTCTGGGTGACATAGTACTACTATGTGATATAGTTATGTTAGGTGACATAGTATCATCGTATGATGACATGATGCGATGCAACTGAGTACCAAATTTTAGAGGCCATAACTTTTGCATACGAACTCGATTTGAGATTTTTTTTTCAAATTGTATAGATTTTAAAGAGGAATCTAAATTTTGGCATGCTATTTTGAAACATAGTTCCATCATGTGAAATAGTTTCATTGCATGGCATTGTGTCATTGTGCAATGACATGATGCGATGTAACTGAGCACCAACTTCCAAAGGCCATAAATTTTGCATACGGACTCATTTTGAGACATTTTTAAAAAATTACATATATCTTCAAGAGAAATCTAAATATGTATTAATATTAACGTTTAGAAAAAAATTATATTCTTTTTAATTGTATCCCATAACCTATATGTTTTAACTATGTAGACAAACGATTGTAAGAAGAACTTAAGAAGGTAATTTTTTTTTGAAATTTTAATATCTATCAAGGATATGAATCAGATTCATCCAAATAAACCTAAGAGGGTTTTTGGTATGGTTTCTTAAAATGAGACCTATTAATAATTATAAAAAATCAAAGATAACAATAATTAACATGAATTTCCAAAATTATTTATTTTACAACACTTATGCACAATTCCTTATTAATAAAATAAGGCTTAAAACAATCCTATTACAAGATTATTTGCATGATAAGTTATTTTAATAAATATATAAATTTACTTGAAAAATAATTAATATATAATTATATTTATAAAGATATGATCTAATATAATTTGAATAATACTAAAATAAAGACTAAATCAAACAAGATTGAATTACATTCAAGACAATATCAACATATAATAAGTCTTGCTCGACAAGTCACCAAAGCATGCAACCTACCTAGCTATGGCATCCAAAATGCCCTATAAAATATGAATTTATTTAAATATACTTTTATACTTTAGTTTCACTTAAATTGAACTAAAATTTTTCCTTACCTCTTGGGAGAAATTATTTGAGTACTCAGACAATGAATTGGAGTTAACTCACAAGTAACTGGTAGTTTCAATTATTTTTTAGAAAATCACTAAAAAGTTTATAAAATGACCAAAAAAATAATTTAGGATAGAAATAAATTAAATATAATTCATAAATACTTAAAAAACTCAAAATAAATTAAGGCTAAAAATATAAATCAAGTGCCCGTATTGGCATTATACTCAACATTTCTCCTTTTGATGCAAATAGGTGAAATGCCTATCATCTTCTTAAGTTTTCTATGAATATGCTTTTGCAATACTTTGGTGACAATATAAGTTAAATTATTTACAGTTTTCACATAATCATTGAAAAATATTTTATTATTTACCAAGTCTATGTAAAAATGATGTTTGAGCTCAATGTGCTTGGTTCCAACATAAAAAACTAAATTCTTAGATTATTGTATTACCCCATTGTTATCACAAAATATCTATGTTGGATTAATTTGAGCCTATATGAGATCATTAAAGAGTATTTCCAACCATAATTATTATGTGAAAGTTGATATAAGTGTTGTATATTCAAATTTAGTAGAGAATAATGCAACTATCACTTATTTATTTGAGGACCAAGAAACCAACACACTCCCCAATGTGAAGCAATTACTTGAGATTGAATTCATATCATCAAGATATCATCTATAAGATGAATATATGTAACCAATTATCTATAATTAAATTTATGGTCTGAAATAAATACCATTATTATAAATTCCTCTTACATATTTAAAAATTCTCTTCTTTACTTGTAACTAATTTAGTAACAATTTATCCATAAATCTATAAACTAGTGAAACCTCATAATTGATATTAGGGCTTATCATAGTGAGACACATCAAATCTCCCATCATGATTATAAAATTATTTTCATCAGTTTAATGAATTACATAATCCCTCATAATATTTTCTCCACTTGAAATTTAGAGTGTTTGTGGACTTCAAATCTTGAAGACTATACTTATTTAGCATGTCATGGGACTAAATGACTTGAAAAATGAATTCTTTCTCTTTTATTTGATGGAATTACATGTAAAAAAATTATTTCATGATGATAATATCATATATCTCAAATTATGATATCATATATTCCTTTAAGCTATTTAACATCTCCATAGAGATACCTATAAAGATCAAGTCATCTATATAGAGACAAACATATAAAACATTAAAACTTGATGCAATATATAAAAATTTGGTTCATTTTGAATTATCACAAATAATTGATGCAATAAACAAATACAAATTATATATTATCAGTCTCTTGGATCTTTCTTCATCTCAGAAATATCTTTATTCAATTTATATACCCAAAATGCTTTACCTTATACCTCAAACCTTGTGGCTGCCTCACATATACTTTTTATTCAATAAATCCATTTTAGAATGTAGTTTTGACATCAAATTGATATATTTTACATCTTTTATGAGTAGATACATAAAAAAATTAGTTTTATATTATGTTTTCACTCCATAGATGCATATGTTTTCTCATAGTTAACCTCATATATTTGTGAAAATCCTTTTGTAACTAGTCTACGTTATAGCTTATCAATTATGTCATCACTTCTAAAATTGGTCATGTAGAGACACTTTATACCAATGATATATATATTAAAATTATTCTAAAATAAATTTCATGTATGATCACTCTCAATTATATTCATCTATAATTTCATATCATCGATCCATTCTTTCTTTTGACTAGCTTATACATAACTTCTAGGTTTACTAGTCAGATATTATAATGTAAACCTAGTATTTTCATCATAAGAATAATCAAAGAAGTTATCTTATTGATATTTTATCCTTGTTATCCTCATATAATATTTATTATCCAACACTTTATTTGTTGGATGAGTATTCAACAAACACTTTTTCTCACTTGGTGTTGATGTAGATGAATGACTAGTTTCTTGGAAAGAGCTATTATTGTTTCTTGTTGAACTAGAAACCTATATTGGTATATGAGTAAATTAATTAATTGTATTATATACATTTGGAATGGAAACAATTGAATTTTTTTAAGATTATATAGGATAACAAATATTTAAGTTTTATACCTTATCTAAAATATCATGATATTTGAAAAGAACACTCTTTTCATTTTTAGTAGAATAGGGTAGAAGCGATGTATTAGTATTTTATGTCTTATGAAAAATATCATCACATGGAATAAAATTTGAATCTTGAATTTCATTATTCATATTGTAAATTGAAACATTATTATTTTAGATGGTCTCTCTACTAATATTGGGTACCTTAGTTAGAGTGTCTACTTAGGGAACTTCTAGAGCCTCTACTAGAATCATAAAGTAGTACACATATCCCATGAGCTATTTAACTTGATGTTTCAACTATTCTTTGGTCAATTTATATTGATCAAAATTTTTGATCATTCTCTCAATAATTTATCAAATCTTGTGTACATCACTATAACAAGTGGCTATACTCAATGAGATTCTATCTGGGGTATAATATGACATAGTTATTTCCTCCTTATTTTCAAAGTTTTTCTAGGCAATTTATGTGAATTGGGCTCTAGATGAATAAGAAAGTAACCTTGAAGTGGTCTTGTCTTTCTTTGGAAAAGGATTTTATATAAGGTTTGACACAACATCATCGTCAAGAAAATATGAATCAAATACTTTATTATTCCTTCCAAGAATTGTTTGAATCCATTTAAAGGTTGTATCACTAAAAGTGGCCATATATGCTTCTAAGTCTATCAGAATGGATGTTAGTGTAAAATGCATTAGCGGTGTAGAATGTAGGATAAGTTGAAATAAGAGGAGATTTTGTTTCCCATGATATATGTTTTGAAAAACCTCTTGTATTTATTATTTTATCTAATCTATGACTGGTGGAGATATTTTTTTGTGTGGTTTTATCAATCAATAAAGAGGTATCACCTCAAAGGAAGATGATGACTATAACTGGACTAATTTTTGTCTTGTAAATTTTTCAATAAAGAAGATCATTAACCATAGGTATTACTCGATTTCTTGATTTTATTTGTATCTTCATCACCTCCATCACCTTTATAGTATAGCTATTGGGTGATATATGGTGACACATATACCTTTATTAGTTATTCTGGAGACTAATGTAGATTTTTTACCTTACAAGGCCATGGTTCCAGTTCTTCTTGAGTTGTTTTCTCCTATGAATTTCAAAAATTTATCATAACCATTTCATTAATATTTATAACACTATCTTTGTCTAAATTTTTAGATTAATCAACTCTTATATAGACCAATTTATCATTATCAAAGGTGAAGATATGACCCTTTCAATATAACATGGATCAATCATTTCACTACCTTCAGTTGTCATATCTTTTAAAACCCAATAGTAGTTAATGCTTTGATTTGAATCAAAATTTATATTCATGTATAGAATCAACCCAATAATCCTCCAAATGTGGTTTTTTTATAGATGAGGGACCTATCCCAAGATGAGACCTTACATATCATTTGTTGTCAAAGGAATATCTACTTGCATGAGGTGAATTATGAACTGAATACTAAATATTTAATATTTTGAGCATCCATGACATTATTCCAAATGTAATGTCCCAATGTGAATTGGAATAATACACCCTCCATAGTTTATAACAACATATATAGTGTAGTTTTGGAAAGGTTCCCCATTGAAGGGGCACCTCACTATATAGACATCAACAATACTCATCATATTCTGAAACACATCTCATTGATCAAATGGGGTTACACAATAGCATGAACTTCACAACTTAGCATAGTGGCTATTAGGCACCCTTAGACGAGCTCTTTGTTATCTATCTCTCTCATTTACCCTATTAACTTTAATATTATCCTTACTATTTATAAACACTAGTAAATTTATAATTTCTTCATTATAAATGCTTAATAGCATCAAGTGTAACCTAGATCATCTTTTTATACTATTTATGTCTTGGTTACCAGTGTATCTAGTCGAATGATAAATAACTATCACCAACTATCCTATCCAACACATAACCTTGAATTTTAAAGAGCTTAAGCCTTATATATCTTTAGAACATTGATCAAATCAAAATGGATTATATCTTGTCAGTACTTACCCTTAGTACAATCATTTCCAATAGGCTAGCAATTCAAACTTACAAGTTCACAGGCAATTTTTCCACTTGGACCAATTTTCCTTAGGTTGTGAAGAAGGTTATGTGCCTCATTCATGCTTCATGTTATGAATGATTTCCATTTGAGGTTTATTTACTTTTATATCTCCTTAGGACTCTATAGACTAGATTTATTCTACATGCCATCCACACATGATTCCCAACCTATTTATTCTCATGCTTCTCAACTTAGTTCCTCATTTTATTATCAATAAATTTCTACATGTGTTTCATCAGTAAGTGTTTTTTTTGTTTCCCTCTAGTGTCCAAATTTTAATTTCCCCAATGATATAAAAATTTGGTGATATATGATTTAGGTTAACTAGGGATTATCTTACATCAAACTCCCTAGATGATTGAAATACAATCCCATATTCACATATAAAGATAATTGATGGAATCATTATTTTGGTTAGTTCTCCCTTTTCACCTTTTTCACTTATTTCCTCTAGATCCTCTTTTCTTCCACACCTTATTCTTCCTTATCCTTCACTTTTATCTTATCCTCCCCTTTTATCCTCATTTCCTCTTCTCCTAATTTTTCTCATGGGTCCACACCCACCTACTTTTCTTACATCTTCTAATGTCTTTGTTTTACCCTTTTGGTGTACCCTTTGGCATTACTCCATTATGTGAACTTCCTTCTTTCTTGGATCCTCTTTTATTATTTACCTTTGTGCAAGACTTCTAGTGTTTACCTTACTTTAATTTATCCTAATTTATTACATACTTAGAGTGATGCCATATAATAAAATTCTTATCAACTCTAGGTTGATTTATCCATACTCATTTGTTTATCTTCTCAATGCCTCACACAAATATAATTACACCTCATTATCTCTATGCTAATTTTTATTCATGTTTTACCTTCCTTTAGTAGTCTTTTGGTGTCTTTCACAATAATCATGCACCTATATAGTTTATTATGAGATAAATATATATCTTTCCTATCTCAACACTCATGTATCCATTTCCTACATCTCATGCTTTTTTGAGTAGATATCTACCCTTTACATTTGGGTGAATCCTTAGCTTCTCCTGATTTTCTCTTGTGTATTACATCTACTCACTTCTTATTCATTTTTACCTTATCATAACAAGATTCCACTATATGGAAAACTTAACATTCCATCTCCCTACTTTCATCACCTTCCTAATTCCCCCACCTCTATGTGTTGCTCTCATTGTGAATCTCGTGTCTTTATGTCCTTGGGATCTACTATTCTACTATTTCTCTTCTTTCTTATTCCTCAATCAATTTAATTATCATGAATGTTTCTTTAGGTAGATATTTATTTTTTCAAGTCAATATGGTCATCTAAAACATTTTCCTTTCTTTCCTTCCAATTCTTCCTTATGCTCTTCTACTTCTTGTCATAGTTCACCTGTTACACTATTCATAACTTAGGATCAATTGTAGGCTAATCCATGATTAAAATTCCTTTATGGATTATTTATATTCCTAATTCAAATCCAATATTTTAATTTTTTCTTCCTTTCCTCACCTTTATACCTTTTAATAGGCATCCTTATTTTACTCTTTTTTGTTACTACTTGCATAAAATTTCACACAACTCTCTTTCTCATCAAGTAATGTTTCTTTCAACTTTTTATTTTTTTACACAACTCTTTAATTCAAGTTTAGAGATATATTATATTTGAATAAATGGTCAAAGGTTTTTTAGTATCCAATTTATTTTATTACTTCCCATTCTCCTTAAACTACCTCTCTTAGCATGTTCTAAACATTTGTGCCTCCTCCTAGTTACCTCAAGCTTTGGAAAAACTACAATCCTTGAATTGATATTATGGAAAATCTTCTCTTTCCTTATTTATCATGACTTTAATATTTTCACTACCACTAGATACATCAAGGTTCACCACTCTACTAACCTTAGTTTTAAACAAAGTAAATCTACTTATTTACATCTCTTATACTAGTTGTCTTAAGGTTTGATGATTTAGTAGCCTAAGTTACTCATAGGGAAAGTCATGTCACCTTATTTGAAATTTGTTTTGATTCAAATAGATACTTAATTTTTTGGCTATCTAATATTATTCAACTACATTCTTTACTTCTCCTTCTCTTGGCACATCACTTTACTATTATAGAAACATAATATCTACCTCAAAGTTTATTGATCTTAAAATATGAAATACACACTAGACAAATCTTAATTTTCAACACTTTAATATAGCACGTCTCTTTTATCCTTATACTCTCTTCTTCATTCCATAGTAAGTGGATCTATGTCACTCTTTGTAGTTAGTAATTATGCTTGTGTACTAATACACAAATTTCCCCCATTTGGGTCTTTCTTTATGTCCTCAAGTTATCCTTTTTCATCTCATTATTTCATGCCTCATCCTATGAGTCTAGATAATTTTATATTTTATTTAATTTATGCTTTTAAACTATTAGATTAATCTTATATATCCTCTCTACTTTATTTATGACACCTCCCCTCTCATACCTTGCATTATTTGATGATTTAAGTTCAACTTTAGGTGGACCTCTACTCCTTTTCCTTGTTATTTTTAGATTCTCATCCCAATGTGTTTTAATTTCACCCTACCATTTACTAAACTTGGTAACTTATATGTGTGCTATCGATAAATTCTCATTATTTCATCCTCTACATTGACTATAAGAATAATTATTTTTCCTTCTCCACTCCTACTTGTGCACTTTATTCATATATCTCTTGCCCAATGCCCTTATTCTTTAGCATTGACCTTCATGATACCCTCATGTATATTTTCAGAGTTTTTTTTATGACCACCCCTTATATCTCCATGGTCACCTCCATTGGATCGATATATATCTCCTTTGGCTCCATGTCCACATTCTTTGACAAAGTGCACTAGGTATATCCCTGTAATTCTAGGTAGGCTTTTGTGTGCACTACTTGGTATAGTAGCATAAAGACCACATATTTAATTTATTTCCCTTTCCATATATTATTTGTTCTCAAATTTAATCCATTATATTATTTCATGACTCTACAATTCTCTTTTTTCACAATTCACTCATATAGAGTTCCCTACACTCTTTAACATGAAACTGCACATGACATCCATGATCCACTTCATCTTCTTCTTTGGATATTCTCCTCCTTAAATTTTTATACTATATAATGATTTAATATTTTTTAAATTTTCATTCTCTACCCATATGCACTTGATGGATAACCTTTTCTTCATCACTTTGTACCCAATAATCTAATTAGAATATGCTCTTGTGCTCTGGATACTTTAGATTAGTGATTATGTTGGTACTTCTTATCTCTTCACCTCTTTTGCTTCATTTACCTCTCATAGGTAATTATAATGTGTTTTACTCTATTGTGATAAATTTATCTAAAATTATTTCAACCTCTTATTTCATGCCCAATTTCCTCTTATTAGTGATTCTATTGACATATCATTCTCAAATTGCTTCTATGTTGACTACCTACAATCGATGATTTGGTCACACTATAATTTCTTGTCTACACTTTTATCTACCTATAATCATCAATTATAATATTATTTTAACTTTTCATTGTGCACACAAACAACATGTAGCCTAAATTTTGGATTTTTCCTATATTACTATTTTTAGCAATAAAAACCTAAAATATAAACTACATCAAATAGAGAGGATAAAGAGATAATCAAATGATTGTAATTAGATCACTTACCATCATTTTACCTCTTTTATCTCCCCTCCAAGATTTACAAACTGATTTGAGTGTAAAATAAGTGGTTTTTTGGATTCTTTGATTATGCTTGACAATGGCTTTAATGGATTATTGGTTGGATAATGGAATTGAAAAAGAATATATGAGTATAATAAGGATGGTTATGGATGCAATATGGATTCAATATTTCTAAATTTCAAGTTATTTTCCATGTAGGGATTGGCTTGTTTATATAAGCCATGGGAGGGAAAATCAATGGATTAAATTTAATTTTGAGCCATTGAGATCAATGGCCAAGGAATTTCCAAGGAATTTTTAATTCCTTGGAATCCTCTAGACTAGAGGATTATAAATGGGAAGGGTTAAATTAGAAGATATTATATAATTCTCCAATTATATAATCCCCATTAGGTAGTAGGGGTGTAAGAATAGCTAGTTTAGTAGGGTGGTAGATGGGTAGGTGAATAAAATGTATTTTTAAATTGGCAAGTGGGTTAATGGGTAAGTTAGTAGGTAAGTAGGCTTAGTTAGTAGACTAATTAGGGTGATTAATTGGTTGTAAGGGTATGATAAGGTTTTTGGGATGTGGGGAATATGGAATAAGATTTTACTTAATTAGCTAGGAAATATAGTTATAGAAAAAATTAGTGGAATTAGTATAATTTTTGGGGTGAGTGGATTTAGGTACATTCATTTTGCCCCTATTTGAAAGGTCATTATGAGTAGACCTGATGGGAGGAGTAATGGTATTTCAAATAAAAATCATAGTCATGTATGAAAATGGCATTAGATAGTGTTAGTCGGTATGATGCTACCTTGAAGGAGCATGTAGGAAGAACAAACCTAGATGGTCACTTGCATAGAAGCCCCAAGGTTGGGATGAGATGAGCAGGATGAGATGGGTGGGGATGCCCCAAGCAATGATATAGCTATGATTGAGATTCCCCACGTATAGGTATGAGGGGATAAAGTGGCTCAGTCTCAAGAGATGGGTTCTAGATAAATGATCAATATCTAGAAGAAGTCTAATTGATAAGATAGGAATTCTTAAGATGAAAACATGGTCTAGTATATAAATAAATGGGATAGGCTACAGGCTGGGGATGGTTCTTTTAGAAAAGACACATGTTAAGGAGGACTTGAAAGCCTATAATGGAGATCATATGAATTGATTAATTATAATAAGACACTTTAGGTGAGATGTGAAGCTTAAAGTGATGTAATATTATTGAGTGATTAATCTAGTATGAGATGGGGATTGGGGGTTAATAGTGGCTGAGCTAGCCTTGGGCACAAGATCATGGTCAAGTGTTGCCTACATAGTATTAAAAGACCTCAATATGATGTAGTTTTAGCTCGAGATTAGGTTGGATGAAAGGGGAAATAGGAAAGCCATGCCTTAGATGACTAAGGGATAATAATCAATGATTAATTAGGGTAATAGACAAGATTATCAAGGTGTGGGGATGAAAAGGGGATGATAGGATAAAAGACCACATGTTAAAGGTCAAAAGGGTAATGGTGGCAGTGGGGTAAAAAGTAGGGGTCAAAAATGATATAAGAGTGAAAAGGGGGTTCATTTTTAATATTAGCCTTGGTGAAAAATTTCTCCGAGCTAAAAATATGGACCAAATCCTAGAGCTTCACACTATGGTGAGAGAGTCTAAGAGTTCTAGAGGCCCAAGGATGCTGGAACACTAATAAGTTATGAACCCCTATCTTATGAATTTGTTAAATTTTGGTGAAATTTTACATTACTTTCATGTTAATTAGGTAATAGGTGCCATGGGGGAAATACTATGACTAAGGGCAGTGCCCTCAGTCACATTATTATGCTTATGACTAGTGATGTTACATTGGGAGTTGTGTAATTACAATAACATAACTGTAGAATTGTGATTTTGCAATACTACAAGTTTTGAATCATGAGATTATGATACTATGGTTTAGTGATCCATGATTTTGAATAATTATGATATTAGAGTCATGGTTATGAAAAACTACAATACTTGAGTGGTGATAATGACAAGGTCATGGATTAGCATAAATTTAAAAATTGTGATATTATTGTGGGTGGGGAAAATGGCTAAGGGATGGAGGATAGAAGGATAGGATAAGGTGTTTAGGGAATAGGGAGGGATGATGGGTAAATTACTTGAGGTTAGTTAGGATTAGTAAGGTTAGGATGAATTAGGGATGGGTTAGTTAGGATGGGTTAGGGTAAATTAGGTGTAAGTTAGATGATGAAGGTTGAGGGAAAATGGGATTAGTAAGTAGGGGCTAGGAGTGTTACTTAGGATGATTAGTTAATATATGAAGAGTGTAAGTAACTTAGGGAAGGGGATGTAGAATAGAAGGTGGGGTTAGATTAGGTGAGTTAGGTTATTTTTGATGAGGGGTAGTTAGATTAAGATGGGTTAGGGTTAAGATTGGTCAAAGGTTATTAATATGGGTTATAGGTTGTTAGGGTTTGGGTATATGATTTAGGATAATTAAGATTATTTAGTGATGGGTTGTGTGCTTGGTATAATAGGATTTAAATGGCACCTCAATTACAGTATCTAGAGGTTCCTCATGAAATGCATTGTTTGAGTCTTGTAGACTATGGGGTGTTGGAGCTAGGGGGATTATACTATATAAGGATGATGTTATTGGTGTGGATTGATTATGCCTTGATCAATGATTTGGTGGAGTGATGACACCTAGAGATTAGTACCTTCCACTTTATGACCAAATAGATGATAGTGACACTAGAGGATGTCTATTATATTTTATGATTATTGATGATAGGAGATAAGATTCACTAGTGATCACACACAATGTGATGGTATAGAAATTAGTAGGAAGATTGCATTTTAGTGTGAAATATTTATGGTGGACATAGATAAATTCCTATGAGATGGTATTATTGATCAATTGACACAAGTAGTGATGTCTCTTATTACCAACATACTCCTATCAAACAAGAACAATCAGTGATTTCACCTGGGACTTGGAGATGTGGTGGATGATATGGTACAAGATTTAAGGTTTTTTGCATAGGGGATAGTAGTATTGGATCATATATATCATGAGTTGTATTTTGGGGTCTACAATGGAGTGGAGATCTTGAGTCTATCATTATTTTTATAGATTTAGAGATGGGAGCACATTATGATCTAGTGGCCCCTAATTGCTTAAGTAGCTAGGGAGCCTCATGAGCCTATTATTTATAGATGGTACATATTATTGGGTATGTAGAGAGGCCACACTAGGGAGATGAGATTTTATAGATAGGATTTTGATAGTTTATGATAAGAACATATCACATGGATGCACTATAGAGGACTTTAGTTTGGTTGATAGGATGAGGATGAGGTGTTTCAGTATATGCTAATAGAGTGTTATTTGATAGGCCAAAGACATTATATTATAGATCAATACAGACCCTATTACGTTTAGAGATGGTTCAAGATATTTTATGATGTCCTATATGGGGAGCAATTTATTTACCAAGAGTGATTGAGACAGGCCATAACAGGGTAGGGTAGTACATAGATATCTTGCATGCACAAATTATGATAGCCTTTCCCTAATACCATGGGATTTCTAGACTCATTTACAAGATCTAAGAGTGATAACAACATATGCCACATGGTAGGCTCAAAGTATCCCAATGAAGTGACTTAATCATAGGGATGTGGTATGAAGAGGAGTGGTTAGGAGGGTGTCATAGACATAGGCAAGACTATAGAGATGGAAGAGGGGATAGATCCTAGTGTAGGATCCCAAAGATGGACAGGAAGGGCCAAATGCCATGGTTATAGATGGGTGAGATGATGATCATGAAATAATGATGGTTTAGGAAGTAGGGAGTGGGACCTAGGCTAGGGGTAGTAGTATATAGGTTGGAGTAACTAGCATACAATTTGAAGCTAGTGGGAGTGGGTATGGTGCAGGACCATCTTGATTTCCTTAGATTGAACATGAGAGAACATTAGTAGCATAGATGAGGATAGAGATATAGTCATGACGCACTAAGATTACAAGGATTACCACAAAGAAATACAAGATCTAGGCATAATTATAAGGACATGCTGAGTAATTAGCCCAATCATAGGGATAGGTTATGGTTTATAGGTTCAAGTTACTACCTTACAGGCTCATGTAATTATATTACAAAATTAGATCCAAATTTGAGACACCTATATTGATCGATTATAGGCTTAAATTACTCATATGTAGCCTCAAATTAGATACCCAATAAGAGAGGTAAAATTGGTCAAGAGGGCCAAGGAGGAAGCAAATACTACCATGTTAGTAGGGGTGATGGATGGGGTTATGCATAAAATTATGAGGCTAACTCGAGAGGCAAAATATTAAAAGGACTTGTATGAGGCAATAGTCCTAGTTGAGTGGTGTACATCTACATTCATAGCCAAATATTCATGGTTAGTACCCCAGAGGACCATTAAGATCCTAGCTAAGACTATTTGAGATAGTATACATGGATTTTTCTAAATGTAGCACATTTTATTCCCTTAAGGCCCTATATTATATATATATTTTTGACATGGACTCCATTTGGACATTTCTAAATTTGATGGGATTTTTTGATGTGATGTGATGTGTTAAATAGAGATGATTATGATTTTGTGATATGAATTAATTATGGATGTTTGCATGATGTGATTTGATGGATTCATTTGTATGGATTAGATGGATGAGATAGGTGTATTGGATTATAATTATATATGATGTGATGTTTCATATGTGTATTTTTGTGTTATATTAGATAACATGGTTATGATATGATATGGGTAACTAGATATAGAAGTATGCATATGATTATATGATGATTTATATGTTGATGGATATGTGGATAGATTGGATGTATGTTAGATATGGATTTTAATGATATAATAGATAGATCACTATTGATGTGATGATGTTTTAGGATTTGTGGATAGTTGTAACTTATGAAACATATTTATGTGGATGCAAAATGATGTAATGTTAATGAGATGTGTTGGTTTGAAATGGTAAAATGGAATAAAATTTAAATAAATGTGCTAAATAAGTATAAAACCATTTTTAATTGTTATATCTCATCAATTTTGATGGGGTAGCAATCCTCCTTTACCAAGAAGGTGGGATAGAATGGTAGGATGATTAGGTTTGGACTGGGTGATGATAGGATTTTGGTGGGGGGGGTTAATGGAATAGGTGGAATTTTTTTGAAGCCATTAATAATGTATGAAATATTTTTTAATAATGCATTATGAATAAATTTGTGTCAATGACATGATATAAGTCAAAGGTATATTAAAACAACTAGTGCATGGGGGAACTTTGTTTTGAGGTGACATTTCCCAAAACAAGTTTGGGATTCACCTAAACCATCCTTGTTCCCATAAAGTTGAAAAGATAAAATATATAAATAATTATAACAAGAATATAAATATGATAATATAATTAACATATAAAATACTAAATGACAAATCAAACAATCACACATATTCAAAACACACATAAATGCATATATACATATAACAACAATAAGATAAAATAGACTAAAGATAGGGATAAGTTGAATATACAAGTGATAATATTAGGTGATGGTAGTATAATGATTATTCATAATGTTTTGGATTAAAATAGGGGGTATGAACATGGTTTATATTATTTCTAAAATTATTGGATTGACATAAGGATCCAACTCAATCAAAAGCAATTATATATGGGGTTTAAGATAATCAATCAAAATTTGTTGGTACAGTGTATGCAAAACCCCAAAGTAAAGACCTATTTTTGACCCTTCCATAATGATAAAGCTAGTGGGAAATTATGAACCATGGATTATAGATAGAAATAAATAAATGAGGATAGGATTAGATGGAGGCTAAGAGGAGACATAATTGTCAAAAATGATGCAATGGGTGATGGAATGGAGGATAAGAACTTGATATGATGGGGGGTATATATGAAAATAGATAAAATAATTCAAGAATAATTTTAAATAATCATTCTCCTTACATAATAAGCAATGAATTTTATCTATTTTAAAACATTTTTCTCTTATTGCTCTTAAAACCTATAATAGATTCTCACTTATAAGACCAGGGTTAGGGATGGGAGAATAGAGTGGAATGAAAAGAGAGGTGTGGAATGAAAATATATGTACCCCTAATAGTGGGGACCCATAGATGGAGGTAAAAGTGGAACATGTCAAGTATATAAATGTTTTAAATGCATTATATTCATTGGTTCCTAAATCCCTTCACCATCTAATATCGCTAACCTGTAGGCCTTGATGTAAACTTGGCAACTATTATATAGGGCCCAAGCCAATTGGCTTAAAATTTTCCCTTCTTCTCCCTATCTGCATTGGTATTTTTCTAATTTTCTTTTAGGACTAGATCTCGTAGTTCAAAATCTCAGGACTAGATCTTCTTATAATATTAGCCTTTTAATATGTTATGATATGCACGTAGGTGATTTAGGGCCTTTAGACACTTTTCATCTAGAATCTCCATTTCTTATAGCCTTTATTGTCAAAAATTATGATTAGTGATAATGCCCCACAATGAGATACATAAGGGAGCTCCACCTCTATAGGAAATATGGCTTCTATTCCATAAACCAAAGAATATGAAGTAGCCCCAGTGGGTGTTTGGACATTCATTTGATAAGTTCAGAGTGTAGGATATAATTATAGATGCTAGTTCCTTCCTAATTCATTGACTATTTTCTTGAGAATCTTGATAAAAGTCTTATTTGTAATTTTATCTTGTCCATTTTCTTGGGGTAATAGGGGTAGAAAAATGTTGATTGATATGTTAATGCATACATAGGTTCTCAACTTCTTGATTTTTTAAGGACTTGACATTATCTAATAAGATGTTGGTAGGAATACAAAAATAAAAAATTATTTGATTTAAAATGAATTTAGAAATCTAGAGACCGGTGGTTTAGGTAAGTGGCATGGATTCTACCTATGTGGTAAAATAGTCTATGGTTTTAATAATAAACTTGTGGCCATTAGATGATGTGGGATTTATCTTGTCAATGAAATATAGTCCCCATATAGAGATGACCATAGAATCATAATAGGATATAATTCTTGTTTAGGTGTGTGGATAATATTACCATATTTTTGGTAGGCTACACACTTTCGCACATATATGCATGCATCTTGTTCTATGATAGGCCAATAGTATCTAGTCCTAAGAAATTTATTTGCTAGGTCTATTCCAATGACATGGCCACCATAGATATAATCATGGACCTCCTTGATTGTAAGAGAATCCTCTTCCAAGGTCAGGAATCTCAACAAGGTCTTGTCATAACCTCTTCGATATAGGATGATGTTGACGATAGTGTATGGGAGGTATGGTGGATAAAGACCTTACATTGATGGTGATTAAGGTTTTGTGTTAGGATGATGTTATGGAGATAATTATAAATTTTGTGATACTAGGGGAGATTAGGATAAGGAATATCACAAATTTGTAGAGGAGCCAAAGATTGATGGGTTGGTAAGATCATATATATTTAATCATGAAATTACCTTCAATTACATCTTCAGGAAGGTCAATTAGAGACTCAATAGTGGCCATGGAATCAACAACCTTATTATTCCCCCTTGGTACTTGTTCAACTATAATAGACTGAAAATGCTTATTTACCTAGTTTACCAATTGCTTATAGGGTAGTAATTTCTCATCTCTAGTCTAAAACTCTTCATTAAATTACTTAGTGATTAGAAATGAATCACTAAATACCTGTAGGTGGTGGATGTTCCATTGGATGGCTAATTGGAGTCCAATAATTAAAGCCTCATACTTGTAAATGTTATTGGTATATAGAAAAGGCAATCAAAAATCCCTAAGAATAAGGTCTCTTTGTGAGGTTACCAAAAGGATTCCTACTCCCAATCCATGCATGGTAAAATATCCATCAAAATATATATTCCATCTATTATATTCTATGATATTTATTATAAATTTTTTGGGAAGGCTATAACAAGAGGTATAATCACCACAATAAGTGCCTCTACAAGTTTATGTACAATGGCCTATCCTTTAACAAAATTTTAATAGACATATTCTATATCAAATTCACTAAGCAACATTATCCATTTGGCCATTCATCTTGTCAGAGATTATTTTGATAGTAAATATTTGAGAGGATCAACTTTAGTGATGATATGAATGTGAATATTTAACATATAATTCCACATCTTTTGGGAAGTGAAGACAATAGCTAAACAAGAATTTTCAATCTAAGTATAGTTAAATTCATATGAAATCAAAGTGTGACTAATATAATAAATTTATTATTCCTTTCCTTCATCACTGTGTTGAATGAGTAGGGCACCTATCGCACAAGGTGTAGTGAAGATATATAGGAACAGGGGCCTTCTTATAAATGGTGGTGATAAAATATTTATTGAGATTATTGAAGGCATGCTGACATTTAGAGTTCAAATCAAAATGGGTCCCCTTCTTCAAGTGATGGGTGAAGGGGTGTATTTATCTATGAGCTGAGAGATGAACCACCAAATAGATTGCAAATTACCCTAAACACTCCTAAGATATTTAATATTATAGGGAGAATTCTTTTCGATAATGACTTTGACTTTAGAAAGGTCCACTTATATGCCTCTCTTGGATATAATAAACCCTAATAACTTGCCTGAGGTAATGCCAAATACACATTTATTCATATTCAACCTAACTTTATATTCATGAAGCTACTCAAATATTCTGTGTAGGACCATATGGTGATCTAACCTACATATTGACTTCCCTAAAATATCATCAACATAATCTTCCATAATGTCATGCATCATATCAAGGAATATAATAGTAGTTTCTTGTTGATAAGTAGCACCTAAATTTTCATATTGAAAGGAATGCATTGGTAATAGAAGGTCCCCCATAAAGTGATGAAGACTATTTTATGTTGATCTTTGGACATTATTTTGATTTGGTTGTAGCCCAAAAAACCATCCATGAGGGATAAAATTTCATACCCATCCAGTGAATCCATGATCATATCTATATTTGGGAGAGGGAAGTCATCTTTAAGACATGCCTTATTGATGTATCAAAAGTTAGTACAAATCTGAATCCCTCCTTATGGCTTATCCATAAGAATAATGTTGGATATCCAATCAAAATAATCAATGGGTTTGATAAATCCTAATTCTAAGAATTTTTGTAATTCCTCCTTAACTAATAGGGTTACTTTAGGGTGCATCTTACGTAATTTTTGATTTATTATTTTAATGTTAGGATGAATAACCATATGATGCAAAAATAATGAGGGATCAAGTCTTGGAATGTTAGAATAGCACCATGCAAAGATATCTATATATTCCTTCAGTAACTCAGTAATGATTTGACACTCTGAAGGCATAAGATTTGCCCCTAGTTTGACTATTTTTAGATGCTCTTTAGTTTTGATGTTGACATAAATCACCTTCTCAATGATAAAGGGAGACTAATATTGGAGAAACGTGGGAGGCAATGGTAATTATATCTTTCCAAAGCAAAATATTGAAGGAGCTCTATGTCTATTTTAGTATACCCTTCAGATTCAATAGAAATATGTGAAAATTCTTCTAGACTATGAGGTGGCTCTTCTTCTTTGGATTCCTATTCTTTAATTTGATAAAGGGACACTTTTTGTTCCCCACAATAATTTGAATAGAATATATTAATAGAAAATCCCTTCTTATGATACCTAGAAGGCATGGAATTTTGTGGTCCCAAAAATTCTAAGATAGCCTCATCATTTTAAAATATGTCAAAGGATGGATTTTGACATTGATCCTATTTAATTAATGAGGGCTAATGGAGGGAAATATTAATGTTAGAAATAGTGTTGCCATGGAATTTTTTAAGGAAGTAAGCTCTTCATAAAGACTATAAAAGAATCATATCTCAATTTCTTTATTGAAAAGAGACTCCCCAAGGACTAAAGTAGTATCCATAATGATATTTTCAAAGTCATTGTGAAGAAGTTTGTACCCTAAGACAAGATATTTTGGATGTTATTGAACTATTATGGGTTTAAACCTACCTTGCTCTTGTCTCCTTAGTCCGTTTCCTTCCTAATGCATATTTTTTAACATTTTTTGAATGTGGGGGTATCTATGTCTATGAGATGTGAGGGACGCATTTTATATAATAAGACATGATTCATTAGATTCATCAATATATTCTTTTAATAATAGTCCTTCACTAGAAAAGTTCATTAGTCCAATCTGATAGCTGATATGGTTGATCTTACTCATATTCAAGGACCCATATCTGTGTGGGGAAATAGGTAGGTCACCTACACAAATGGTCTTATATTCATATTCCCCGTATCTTGTGGATGTGATTTTAAGTTTTGTAATATTAGGTAATGGCTCAAAATTAGGTATTAAATCATCGAGGTGTATATATTTGGTAGCTATTGGATTCAGAGTAGAAATATCTATGCTAGGAAAATAGTAAGAGGATTGAGATTAACCCATTTGGAAACTATGAAAATGCTCAATTTACTTAGGAATGGTGACTTCCATGCTAGAGTGAGGAAATTTTAGACATTGATGAAGAGTGGATGGGATTCCTTGCATCTCATGAATCCATGTGTGACCCAACAATAAATTATAGGGTGAATCAACATCCATAATGTGAATTAAGGTCTGATGTATCATGGGTCCTATAATAATGGGAAGATATATGGTGCCTATCAGTGGTCATTAATTATCATCATATACTTTAATCATGATTAGATTAGGCCCCAAAGAAGCTTCATAATACCCTAATTTTGGTAAGAAATCTAGATTACATGAGTTCAATGCAGACCCTTCATCTATGAGTACCTAGGGAATGTAATAGCCAGAGATGGATATTTATATGAATAATGGGTAGTTATGATGTGGGCCAATGGGAGGCAAGTCTTGGGCACTAAATGTTATTTGATGTGAAGGAGACAAATGACCCACCAATGCTTGGAACTGATTGGTGTTAATATCTCGTGGGGATTTTAGATCATTCAAGATTTGATCAAGGATCTCTCAATGCTCAAATAATGTTTTGAGAAGATCCATGAGTGAGATTTGAGTAGGGGTATTATCAAGTTTCTTGATGGTATCATAATACTAATTAGAAGATACCAAGACTTTCTTATATATATATTAATTTTTTTAGACATATATATATATATATATATATATATATATATATATATCTTATATATATTAATTTTTTGACATATATATATATATATGTAGAGAGAGAGAGGTTAGGTATCCACTTCCAATCATATCGATCATCATGCCATCTCATATTGCTATGTAAATACTATCAAAATGCAAGCCCCCAAGAGCCCACTCCACCATCATCCACCATCTTAAAAATAAACTGGACCATAGTTGAATACATTGTTACTACCTAATGGATCAAAAACATAGTTCTTATGGCACCACCAAATTACCCATTAGAGTTTTAACTGATATTTTAGCTCTACATTGAGGTTGTCAACAAATATTTTTGCTAACTCTTTCTCTAGTATTACGTATCGAAAGAGGATTGTTATGCTTTTCCATTATTGTAAAAAAGAGGCTAGGCTTTCCCCATTCCTTTTTTTAGTGCTATAGAAGTATATAATGGAGACATCATGTTCTATGTTTAATGATAAATGTCTCAGAAATTATTTAGTTAAGTTTCTAAAACTAGATATAGACCCCTTTGGAAAATGCATGAACCATTCTATGGTTGGTTTTATGAGACTTTTTGGGAAAAGTCTTAGTAAGTAGGCATCATCATATGTAACCTCATGAAAAGCCACATAAAACTCTAGGACATGATCATGAGGATCACCTTTCCATATATACTTTTTGAATTTAGGAACCTTAAAGTGAGGTGGGAAAGGAATTTGCAGAATGCTCATATCCAAGGGAGAAAAGTAAAAATCTTCATATTTATATTTTATTTCTTGTGAAAGAGGGTCAATTTGTTATAGAGTTTATTTCATCATTTTCCATTCTTGTGTCAATGGGAAATCCCCAAAAGGATTAGAGGTTTGATCATGACTTATGTGTAGTCCATTAGAGTTATGGATATTTTGGCATGGGGAGGATGGTTGTTGATTTTGGGTATAAAATTAGGAGGATAAAGAGTTGATATGTGTTGTAAGTTGGTCCAATCAATCCTATAGGGTGTTTTGTATCTTATTATCCTTGACATGGTTATTTTGGAAAGGGACCTATTGTTCTTGATATTTGAGTTCTTGTTTGTGGTCCACAAGTTCCTCTTCTTCAGGTACTTGATTAGTATGGACCTATTGATGAGGAGTGTTAGGTCATGTGGATAGATGTTATACATGTTGAAAAAGGTTTTGATCAAATCTTAAGGGTAGAGTGCCCCCCATTCTAATGACTTGAGATAGAATCTGGTCATAGTTTTCATATATGTACTAGTCAAATTGAGCTCTAACCTTATCACTATGGAAGAATTTATTTATGAATCGATCATCTTCTCCTCCAGGATTGTGTATATCATTAGGTGTACTAGCATGATACCAATGTAGATCACTTAAGTTACCCAATAAGTCATTCTCTTATTTGGATCCTTGTCCCATACTAATAAGTTGGGCATGGTTTTAGATTGGCATATTGGGTAATGAAATTGATTATGTGTGATGGAGGATGATGTGACTTAGGATACTAACTTGGTCCAGAAATCAAATCTAAGGGTGGTAAAATAAGATGATTTGGAAATGTGGTGAGTTTATATTGTAAAGATATGTGAATGTTGAAGTGATTAGGGATTAACAAAAGATTAAAACCCATATAAGAGTCTCATCTAGCAATACAACTAGGAGATGAAGTTATTGAGTGCCTTTCACACTAGAAAAATATTGATTGGATGGGTGTTAGGTATGAAGAGGAAATGATAGGGAATTGATGGGTTCTAGATTAAAGTATTGCAAATGATATGTATGTTGATAATACCTAGTCAAAGTATTTGAAAGTGATAGCAAAGATTCAAGGAATGGGTGACCACTAAGATTTGGTTTCAATACTAAGGTTGTATCCAAGAGGTGTGAATGGGTGGTATGAGATGAATTTTATGATGGGGTTTAAGATTGGGTTTTGATCATATATGTGTCTAGTTATTTTAATAAAAAAATGGGAGTGGATAACTTGGTTAACAAATAATATAGGTTTAAGCATGGCACACAAACAAAACACTCATCTACAAGTCCTAATTTAGTAAAATAAAAGGGGTGTGTAACCCAATGTTCATACCATTTAATGGATTCATGGGTGAGGTTGTATGTCAATGACCCATTAGAAAATCAACCAAGGCCTCTTGACCCCATCTATACTTAACAACTTCTTAAGAGTTGATCCTAATTTCGATAAAGAAATGCTTATTACAACCAAAAGGTATTAGGATAGGTTTACGTAAGGGTTTCTAGGGGATTCCTAAATATATGAAAAGGTATGATGGGGCTCAAGTCTATATAGGATGTTTTTTTACCATTTTGTCTATTGGATCCAAAATTCCCCTCACTTCACAAAACACTTTATGGTGAATTCTGATTTAGCACCTAATG
This sequence comes from Torreya grandis, assembly GCA_037957365.1. NCBI lineage: Eukaryota > Viridiplantae > Streptophyta > Pinopsida > Cupressales > Taxaceae > Torreya > Torreya grandis. The sequence goes on from JARHVA010003944.1 coordinate 1,691,714, forward strand.
ACAACTATCAAGATATTTATTCTCCACCAAAAAATGGAGTTTGGTCTAGTACATGGTGATGAAATCCACATCACTAACCCTTGGTTACTAAGCCCATGTGTGGGGATGAATTCCATGTGATGTTCTATCCTAGACTCAATGGGTTAAAAAACAAGAAAGCACTATTATTTTTCCTAATTAATTATCTATGTGAGAAATCAAAAAAATATAAAATAAAATCACATAATCAAATATATATAAGCAACCAGACTAAAATATAATATTTTTGATACCCCTCCTACAAACACAAGGATTAGGAAAATAAATAGGGTGTCATTATCTTGAAAGGTCCTACACAACAAAGGTTAGTAGTCTAACTTAATGCAAAAATGTTACTATCTTGAAAAACCACAATTACATAGTCAGTTAGATGTAAAACCACAACTAGAGACTACAATATCAATACTATAAGATAAAAAATTACATTGTGAGTTATGATATTTTAGCAAGTAGTTAATTGTTACAATCAGAAAATGGACACCTACAAAACTGTGACTATTAGTGAGAAATTACAACTATTAGTGCAAAGTCACAATTGTTAAGAATTCAAGATTAGCAATTTTGTAATAAAGTATAAAACTATAAACTTTATTATTTTTAATTGAAGTAGATAGTTATATTTTTATCCAAATGCTTTTAAAAGATTTAAAATACTATCTAAATTAGATTAGAAGTTTTAACTATATATGAAAAAAAATGATAAGGGACCTTAGATACTATTATTTAGAAAAATTGAAAAAATATATAAAAAAAACCAAGTATCCTTATCAATTTTGGCCCTAAGGGTCTATGTGACCATAAAAAAAATTTAAACAACAAATTAGACTAATTCTAAAATGTATAAATTATAATATTACTATTTAGAAATCAATAAGCAAAATCACCACTACATAATTAGTGGTATTACAACTAGGGACAAAAAGGGGTTAATGATGCACTTGAATTTTGAAAATAGTTTTTTTATATCTCCTTTCCTTGTTGCTTTTTTCATAGCAAGCTCAAAAGCACATAGATTTAGCCCAAAACTCAAAAAAAGTAGCCAGATTAGTTTATGAGAGAAATTATATGATCACCAATATGTTATATAGATAAAAATGATAAATTTGTATCTATAGATCAAATATTAACATGATATATTTTTACTAGTTTAAACAAAAATGGAAATACTATGACTTGAGATGGCTATATCATTATTAATAGGTCAAAACTAAAAGTCTAAGAGTTGTGATAGTATGCCTTAGGTACCACTAGTCATATTCTTATCCAACCCTACTTGTTATTACATAGAACAATAAACCACTTCTAGGAAATACCATATAGCTAAAACATCCCTACATATAGGTTAGAAATAGAAGAAAACATTGATGTTATAACAACCCAAAAACACTGCACAACTCTAACTATAGAGGCAAAATCATGATTAGTAGAACAATATCACCACTTTCAAAGTAGAACTATTGTACAAAGGTGAGAAACCTATCAAACCCCAAAATGTTATCAGTTAATATCCAATGTTAATGGAATATCATTTATTTTAGTAATGTTAATGAAATATCATTTATCTTAGTACAAGAGTATGATTTTAATACTGATAATACCAATGAAAAATTGTAACTCTCTTGTATGTGATGATTTTTTAAAAATATAGTCCTTGATTCATGTCTAGTTGTACCTACAAGCTTCCAAATCTTTTCCATCAATCTTAATAAGTTACATTTAGGGAGTATGCCCCATCGTGGTCACCAAAATGTAGACTAAATTTTGGATTCTTCCTATATTACTATTTTTAGCAATAAAAACCCAAAATATAAACAACATCAAATAGAGAGGATAAAGAGATAATCAAATGTTTTTAATGAGATCATTTACCGTAATTTTACCTCTTGTAGTTCCCCTCTAAGATTGCCAAACTGATTTGAGTGTAAACAAGTATATTGTTGGATTGCTTGATTATGATTGATAATGGCTTTGACAAAGGCTAAATGAGTGCAAGAAGGATGGTTATGGATGCAAGATGGATTCAAGATTTATAAGTTTCAATTTAGTTTCCAAGGAGAGATTGACTTATTTATATAAGCCATGGGAGGCAAAATCAATGGCTAAAATCTAATTTTGAGCCATTAAAAACAATGGCCAAAGAATTTCCAAGGAATTTTTAATTCCTTATAATCCTCTAGAATAGAGGATTCTAGAGGGGAAAGGTTAAATTAGAGGAGATTATAAAATTATCTAATTCTTGAATCTCCATTAGGGAGTAGTGGTGTAAGAATAGCTATTTTAGTAGGGTGGTAGATGGGTAGGTGAATAAAATATATTTTTAAATTGGCAAGTAGGTTAATGGATAGGTTAGTAGGTAAGTAGGCTTAGTTAGTAGATTAATAAGAGTTATTAATTGGTTGCAAGGGTATAATAAGGTTTTTGGGATGTGGGGAATATGGAGTAAGATGTTAGTTAATTACCTAATAAATATAGTTATAAATTAAATTAGAGGAATCCGTATAATTATCAAGGTGAGAAGATTTAGGTGCATACACTACTTAAAATCAATTTTTTGTATTTTATTTTTATTTATTATTCTTGACTGCCTCAAATAAATGGTCGTATCAGTGATCTATCTTGTATACCACCAACTATTGAATTCAATGGCATAATAGTACTTAGGTTATCTTTGAATCTTAAACCATATAATAAAATAAATGTTTTGATTATATGTAGCTTATACACTTTATTGGTTTCATCATGGTTATCAATCGATTATTCTTTATCTTCAAAACTCTCTATTCACTGACTTGAATGTTGGTGGTTTTCTAATATGTACACCACTCTACTCACTAGTTTCCTCATAGTTTGATAATCTACCAATCCTCTCTATCAACATCTCCAGTTAATCTTCGATTCTTTATCTATAATTTTACAATGGAGAATAGTAATCCCCTAACTACCTCACAATTTGTAGTCATCCAATTAATTAATCCCCTATGTTTTTTTATATATATTTTAAATTAATTTCATTTAAACACAAATTTAATAAAACATAGAGTGTTTAAATGAAATTAATTTAATATGATAAATAGATGAGTAAAGTAAAGCAATGGTCAAATAAGCACTAAAAAACACACCTATTTTAAAATTAATGTATATGTGTAATTAGGGTTTCACCATAATAATAGAAAATAGGGATGAACAAATTATATATTTTTAAATAATTTAAATCTTTGAATTACTTTGTGTGGATTTGAGGCTCACTAAAATACCCTTTGATTTGATTGCATCACTATTGTGATTTTATAGGATAAGTCTAGTAGAACCAGACTATGGCATTCTATTATGTCATCCTATTGGAGTGTTGGTATCTATAATATTCCTACAACAAAATTTTAATCTAGTAATATTTGTGGATTGTCTAGTAGATTTATTTTATCATATCATTGATGTGCAATCATATGATTCACCTTATGTTTTTCTTATCTTATTCAAAACCCTATAAAATTCCTACATACAAGCCAAATAAATATAAAATGCAAAATCGGCGTAGGAATATGGAAGTTGAAATGGTGAGATGGCCTAAGAATCCCTTTGAATTGAGTGTTACCTATTCAACCCCAAAATAGGGTTCTCATCCTAATGTAGTTATTTATTTATTTTTTTTTTTTTTTTTTTTTGTGTGTGTGTGTGTGTGTGTGTGTGTGTGTGTGTGTGTGTGTGTGTGTGTGTGTGTGTGTGTGTGTGTGTGTGTGTGTGTGTGTGTGTGTGTGTGTGTGTGTGTGTGTGTGTGTGTGTTGTGTGTGTGTGTGTGTGTGTGTGTGTGTGTGTGTGTGTGTGTGTGTGTGTGTGTGTGTGTGTGTGTGTGTGTGTGTGTGTGTGTGTGTGTGTGTGTGTGTGTGTGTGTGTGTGTGTGTGTGTGTGTGTGTGTGTGTGTGTGTGTGTGTGTGTGTGTGTGTGTGTGTGTGTGTGTGTGTGTGTGTGTGTGTGTGTGTGTGTGTGTGTGTGTGTGTGTGTGTGTGTGTTTGTGTGTGTGTGTGTGTGTGTGTTTGTGTGTGTGTGTGTGTGTGTGTGTGTGTGTGTGTGTGTGTGTGTGTGTGTGTGTGTGTGTGTGTGTGTGTGTGTGTGTGTGTGTGTGTGTGTGTGTGTGTGTGTGTGTGTGATATATGGTGTGGATGTAAATGTTCTTAGCCTAGGCCCCCCTCTTGGTCCAAGCATTCAAGTTTGGTGAAATATTATGAAATTTAGATACTAAACTTATTGAATTACCCTTATAATTTGTCATGTTATTTCCAAAATAGGTAAGTGATATATGTAAAATGCATTAGGGAACCATTTAAATAGAATAATCCATATTTTGAATTTTTAAAAATCTATTGATGTGTTAATCGATTCAAATAAGGGTAAATTTCTCATAAGAAGAGACCTAAATGAAACATGATCCAAAAAAGGTTCTGAAACATACATTTGGAAATACTTCCCTTTTCAGATAATTTAACAAAGTAGGATAGTCCAATTGGGGTAGTCATGTCTAAGAAAATTATATAATAGAATGTAGGTGAGAGAAGATCAGGGATCCCTATGACTTAGATCAAGAATGACACGAAAGAATAATAATTCATTAAATATATTTAAATTAGTGTAAAATAACAATAGAAGAAACATGGGACAGTAAAAAAAATGACAATGGGGTGTTAATTAAACATTAGGAGATTATAAATACAAACTTGTTAAAGTAAATAAGACGTGTGTTTGTTTCACCATATTCAGATGTATATTTTTGCCTCCCTTTTTATTTTAGTAATGCAATGAATTAAAAGTACTAGATTAAAAAGTTTAAATTAGTACCTATAGTTACATGTGTCACATGTTGTTTTTTGAAAATGGAGATGCCATTGATTAAATGTGATCAACCCACACAAAGAGAATATAGTCTCTAACCTTGTTCTATTATTGGCCAAAGAATTGAACAAGACTTCAAGTGATGCCAATCGAGATGAAATCATGATGTGGATTCCATATGTTAAATATGTCTAAACCATTGTGGTATGAGGTTTCAAGATATGATTTCACCTAATTTGATCATGTAGATATGTGCCTAGAAGTCAAATTCTATTTAACCTTATCCCCACATAACTCAATATAATGGGTACTATTGAAAAATATTTTGAATCAATAATTTTAGATCACTATAACATTAATTCTAGTGCAAAACTAGTGCTAAATTGGTACAAATATAATTATGAACTAGGTATGGTGTATACAACATAGAGAGTGGCATGATTTAACATTATTTGTGTAGAATCTAGTGTAAATCTAGGATATTATGACCATGTACCATGTATTATGTCCAAAATTTGATAACTGATAAAAATGAGTCATAAAAATATAATTTATAAATTTTTATAATTTATTATCTATTTTTTGTTGTTGTTGAAATGTATTATATATATGACCCTATTAGATTATCCTAGGTAAAAATTGAACCAATGTGTGCCAAAAAATCTGAACATATGTTGTGTTCATGTCATGTTCCTAGTGATATCTATCAAAACTAGGTAATATTTTATATGTTGGTATAAAAAATGTTGTGTAAAATTATGATAATATATAGCAACCTAAAACCACCATTCTATATGAGTTTTAATAGTAGTTCATGTTATCATTAATAGTTTCACCCATTAAGGAGTTTTTTCAAGCCTCTTAACTTAGGTGATAACATGGGAACAATCATAGGCTATTGGTGACTTAAAGAATGGATTAAACCTATAGATAAGGTTATATCCCTTGATCCATCACTTAAGAACTATCACTAAACCTACTAACTTGCAAGGGAAGAGGGAGAGAGAACTAAAATCAAACTAAGGAGGTGATGTACCAAAATTTCTAACTGCTACCACACATCTAAAAATGCACAATGAGCATGAAGTTGATATATTAATACATTATTCTTAGTCTATTCCTCTTACATTAATATATCAATATGAAGGTGGTAGATGATGATAAGGCAAGGAGGAATAGTTTTCAAAAGGTCTAAAGGACACTAATGAAATGTTACCTCATGTAAACTTCATAAGACCACTTAAACACTTCATATGACCTGCAAGAGTGAGTTCAAATTGAATATAAGTGAGAGAATGAGACACCATATTAAGGAGAACTAAATAAACACTAGACAAGATCAATCATTCATGCTTAAACACTAAAACATAATCATAATATAAATTAAAAACAACTTGTTTATTGATTTAAATGCTTATAAAAGGATCACAGATTTCCCATACTCAACTGGATGATCTTGTGTTTTATTTTTTTTGGGAATCTAGTGTTTAGGTCCTAAATAATAAGGGTCTAGAATAATAGGAAAAATATAGATTAAAGGGGGAAAATATTGATTTTAATAGATAATTATGCAAGAGAAGGAGAAATAAACTTATCTTAAATTAGGGTAAAATGAATGATTCCAGAGCTGGTAATTCAGGAGTACGACTAAGACACTATCAAAAAACTAAATCTAGCTTCTATTTTTTAATTAGATAGGAGCATTGGAATAGGACACCCTAGTGTCTAGTGATATTTTCTTAAGGATCTAAGCTTTTTGGGTTTTTCTTTCTTGGTCATTATGAGCGTTTATACCAAATTTTTAGGGCTAAAAGTGAACAAAGCTCATTGTAGGTCCATTTTATTCTTCAATACCTGTATCCATCTACACACATGCAAATAATGAATAAATGAAAAGAAAAATGAGGGAAAATTGGGTTAGGGGAAGAACGATCATATGATCTAGAACCCCTATTGTTCTAAACACTACATATATTAACTCTCAAGTTAGGGTCTCAGATCAAATGTAATTCTCCCTTAGGGAACGTGCATAAGCAAAGCACATAATAGATGCAAGAATGACTTTCACCTAGGTCCTTACTTGATCAAGCATGCATGTCTATGTGTGATGTAGAGATTTTATCTATACTATTGATTGATTTTTATTATGTCTAATGTGCCAAAGTAGTAAGTGCTAGATACAAAATGCCTTGTGTAGTCCTTTATATAGGAGAGTCATTATTTTGAATTTGGGAGTTTTATTTGCATTTGGCTAACATTGAAAAACTTAGGAATAAAGCAAAGTAAAGGGGTAAGATCCATCCAAAGGAATACTATTTAGGCTAAAATTGGCTTTGGATAGGAGCACTAGAAACTAGACACCCTAGGTTTTAGCACTGTAGTCCATTCCTAGTGCTATTGCCCTACAGATTAGGGACCAAGGGTGATGGATTGAGCATGGGAAACCTAATCTAGCTAAGGTGGAATGGCTATTTGAAAAGCTAAAGGTGACTAGGAATGGGTAAAAATGTGACTTAAGATTAGAACCAAAACCAAATGGATAAAACAAAAGACATGGCCAAATGTGAACAAAGCTCATATTCTATAGTTAGAGTCTCCTATGACAGGGCTATGAAAAGACATGATATGTGTGGTTTCTTTACCAATTTAGGGTGTATACATTTTACCCCCTTTTTATCTAGTGATGCAATGAAATGAAGTACTAGAGTAAAATAAATAAATAAGATGTGTACTTTAACTTACTTTTATGGAGATAAGTTTGTTGAAAAAGGGTCCAACTTCCTGGCTAGGGAAGTGGATAAAGAATTGAATAGTGCCTAGAGAAAGAAAGAATCCCTAAAATATATACCCCATGTACTAAATTTTAATAGTGCCTGGAGAAAGAAGGAATCCCTAAAATGGATGACCCCTATAATGAATCTGAATGAAAAATGAGAAATGCTCAGAGGCCCAAAACTAATGTCTGCCCTATGTCCCACATAAACTCATGTAATATGGAATGTGTGTATAGAATATATATGTTGTGAAGAGAAAGATATATCATCATGAAATACATAGTTTTAAATCCAATAAATGACCAATGTGTGTGTGTGTGTGTGTGTGTGTGTGTGTGTGTGTGTGTGTGCACGCACATGTTTGGAGACTATCATTCTTATATCATAGATTACATAATGGTCAATAATGGTTTTATAGATAATATTATTTCAATGACATTCTTGTCTAGTTGATGTTATACTTTATAGATAATCATATTTGTTAATAGACATAGAAAATGTGAATTTTACTAAACCTTAACGTACTTGACTTATGCTTACATACATGAATCTTGTTCACAACTACTCGTATCCATTCTCTCATATGTCAGACTAAACTTTCCAAATTACTTTTACTATTAAAAATTATCTTCATAGTTTCTTCCCAAATAGTTTAATATCATTCTTAGAATAGCCCTTGGCCCCAAGTCATTATTCATATTTTTTGGATAGGTTTGTGCCTCCAAAATAGGTCTGCTACTACAAACTTTTTCACTTAGGGCATACTTGTCATCATGTCCTTTAACATCTAGTTTTTTAAATTAAAAATACTCATATGGTTTATCCCACACTTTCATGTCAGTTCAAAGTAAAATACCTAAAGATTCAATTATATAATCCAATCAAACCTAAGCATTATTCTATCTAGAACCTATCTTGCAATCCATAAAGTTATAACTTGAAATCCCTCTATACATTGAGAGGAACTACTTGCTTACCCTAGAATTAATTAGAATAAAAATTAACTCAAATTGTAAATTTAAAATATTGAAATCTAATCTAATAAGTTAAATAAGATATAATACAATTAATATAAAAATCTATAGAATTTAAAGTTATAAATTACTAAAAATAGAAACTAAGGATAGGGTTAAAGAGTTGTCCTTGCAAAAAAAATTAATTTATATTTTGTTAGTTTTTTGTAAGATGTATCTATTTTAAATAACCTAAAAACACACATACAACAATAAACAAAAATTATATGTATATTGGGACAAGGCCTTACAATGCAGATAAGGTTGTTGTGCACTATTATTTTCTACTGCAACTTTATTTAAATAGACTATGCGCTAGATATGAAAATATAGACTTGTTCACCTCTATATATAAGTGACCTATTACTATGTGAAGCTTAATTTTATATGTAAAAGAACTATAAAATTTATACCCTATTCCTACATAAGCACACAAAATAGTTCAAATGAAAAAAAGGGGAATGAGGGATGTGGGAATAGATGAGTTATCCTTAGAAAACCCCTTGTTGATTGAGTGTTGCCTACATAGCCCAAAAGCCTTAAGATAATGTAATTTTTCCTTTAGTTAAGATCATGTAAATTTAACTATAAATATTTGATTAGAATGATAAAAAAAAAAACCCTTAACCTACAATAAAATAATGTTAGACTTGGCTAAGGACTGTGGTATTGTAATAATACAATAAAAATCTTCACTTAAAAAATAGATGCTTTTGTTAGTGAGATATGGTTAAATTCAAGTGTGAGCCTTGATTTAATTTTATAAGAGTATATTTTGAATATTTTATATGAGTGACATATTGGTTTATGTAGGAAATCCATTATGAAACATTTTATTTTTAAAAGAATGATAATTATAACACTACGGATAAGGTTGTACTACTAGACAATGCTGAAGTGTTCCCTTGTCTGCCTAATGCGCTCTTATCCAATAGTAACAAAGGATTATGAAACCAAATTAGATTTGAATTATATGATAAATATTTATGAATAGAGATAAAATAGGGAAGTATATGAGATATTCACAATAATTTCAAGACTTCGATGGCTTTTTTAGAGACTGTGAATTATCAGAATGGTGAATTGACCAAGGTAAATATGTTAAGAAAAACCATTGTCAAGAATTTATGGATTAAATTTTAGTTTATACATTTGCCTTCTCCCCCTCCCCCCTCCCAATTCTAGTGCTGAATAAAATTACTTTAATAAAATAAATGTGATAATTGAGTGTGTACACAAACTTTGTCTTTTACATGGAGATATGCATGCCCCCTTTTTGAGGCATGTGGAGAAGTGTTGAACCTATGGAAAATTGAGAGTGAACAAGTTGAAATAGTTTGTAAAACTCTTCAACCAAGATCTCTCTAAGAGCTCATTACCATAGCTATGAAGCTAATGCATTGCACACAATGAATAAACTATCCATTATCTACAAATAGGTTATACAATGCTGAAATTGTTCTCAATGTCTTATCCTTATGTATAAAGTTAAATTTATATGAGGAAGGTAGACAAACTCAAACATCCTCATGAATTTGGGACTAACTTCCAAAATGTATTAAAAAATAACCTAAGCAAGCTAACAATAAATGTGAAGGAAATACCATGAAAGGATAATTATGGCACTAACATGAGAATTAATTTAAAGAATCAATGAATATGCTTGAGTTAAATGTCACGAACATTCCTTTTTAACTCTTGTATATGATTGCTTAAGTAATATTGTTATTGCTTATTTAGCTAGCTATTGCATTTCTTTATATATCTAGACTATATTATTTGATATTGATGTGATGATAGTTGGACATATCATGTTTTAATTATACACATATTGATTATATGGATTACTATTATAATTAATGCTTTATTATAGTTCTATATTACTTTATCTATTACCAATCAAATACTATCGATCTACATTTAGTGGTTTCAGGCACTGAGGTATGATCTAACTAGATGTTGGCATTAGTATTAGGGGTATCAAAGTAATTCCTGAGTAGTCAAATCAGTTTTGATAGGTCTTCATATATTTTGAATTAGTCCCTTACCATTGGACAATGTACTATTCATTTTTTCTATCATAATTATATTTTATCTTGTGGCATCTTATCCTTGGTTTCCTTGTCGTATTGTTATT
>JARHVA010003944.1:1707500-1764899 GCA_037957365.1 Torreya grandis
GATTAGATAGGGATTAGGTAGGTGATTCAGGACTAGGGGTGTAGGAGAGCCTAGGAGTAGGCTAGTGTAGGTGGGTAGGTGGGTCATGGGAATTGAAAATTCCTAAATAATAGATAAGTGGGGATTAGGATAAGATAATAGATGATGATGGGAATTAATGAAGAAGTGGGATATGACTATGATTAGTAAATAAAGAGTAATGAAGAGGATATTAGATAAATGATTAGAAAGGGGTGATAAATTAGTGGGATTAGATGAGATAAATTAGATAAGCAAAATTTGTGTCAACTAATAGGAATATTACTAACATTAAATGAAGTGAGCAGATTTAGGTGCATACATTTTTCCCTCTTTAAAATGGAATCATGAGTGGATAAAAGTGGAAGTAGTAATGGTATTTCAAAGAAAAAACATTTCATAGATGAATGTTAGTAAATGACATGAGTTTATATGATGCCCCCTCGAAAGAAGAATGAGACAGATGGCCACTCAAAAGAAGAAATGTTGGGTGAGATGAAATGGATAGACAAGGGGATGGGATGTAAAATGTGAGATAGAAGATGAATAATATGAACTCAACTTGAGAAATGATCTATAGATTGATGATGCCCTTTGTAAAGACACATGCACAGGGAATAGAGATTACTATGTCATGGTTGTCAACACATCCCAAGGGGGAATCAACCATAACATGATGATGATAAGATGAAAATGTTGGAAGCTTTAAATGAATCCCAACTAAATATGTGTGTAAGGGATAGTTGTTTGCCAAGATAAGACAAGGATTTGATAATATTGATGATGGGTGTAGCTTAAAGCTAAAGTTAAATGATATGATGAAGGAGAAGAGATAGAATAAATGATATAATCAAGTGATCAAAAGATAAAGGGGAAAAATTAGAATTCATTACATCAAATCATTGAGCCAAAATATGATTATTAGCATCGATTCCCCTAATAAGACCACATGTGAAAGAGTAAAAAATAATAAATTGACCAATTAGTGACGATGTATGATTAATGGAAGAAAAAATGGATGTGGTAATTTGTTGAGACCAATCGACAGGTGTGGGTGATGGATGAAAATATTAAGGAGATGATTATGAGAATTGTGATTGATTAAAAGATGTATATTATAACACAAGGATTTGACTAATGTAAGATTTGACAATGATGAAATATGAGAGAGATGTGACTATGGATTATGAGGAGAGAGGGAATAGTGTTTGAGCTATCCTTGGGCATGAAAAATTAGACAAGTGTTACCTACATAGTCTGGAAAGACCTCAAGCTGATGTAGTTATAGCTAAAGAGTAAAAGACAATTGATGGAGAAGAAGAAGAAGAAGAAGAAGAAGAAGATGATGATGATGATGATGATGATGATGATGATGATGATGATGATGATGATGATGATGATGATGATGATGATGATGATGATCATGATCATGATCATGATCATGATCATGATCATGATGATGATCATGATGATCATGATCATGATTATGATGATCATGATGATGATGATGATGATCATAACAATGATGATGATGATGATTAGTGATCAGATTATAAAATATTATATGTTAGTTGAATGAGTCAAGAGGATTATATTTGGGATAGGAATAGGGATGATTAGATGATTAAATAAGTGATTAAGGTGTATATGATCAGGGCATCACAACTATCATAAGACTCATCATAGTCTAATCAATCCCTTAAATATGGCACTCAATAATATGCCTTATGATATAAGTATGAATAAGATGACATGGTGACAAAGTACATAAAATGGGTAAGTAGTGAACTTTGCATCATCGAGGGCATGTATAAGAATTATTATAGGTTGGAGACCTCATAGCATCCTTTTTCATTACCTGATAGATAAAGAGACATGATGCAAACATATATACATGAAAATAGTTATACAAACAAATCAAACAACAAATAATCAACACACATAAGTATCTACATGTAATGTCACATTATCTTTTCTAATGATGAGATGAGGGCTTGGGTTATGGGTTAGACCAAGTTGGTTATGATGTGATGGTGGACATAAGATAGAGTAAAAATCAAAACAAAGACATGGATGTGGATATGGATTAGGAATAGGATAAGGACTTGGATGAGGATTTGGATATGAGGTCCTAACTGAGGATAAGTATATTTTCCCCTAGTTTAGAATAGGAAGGTGGATAAAGTGATGGGGTAGGTTAAGGTTTTTTAATACTAATTTGGTCTAGAAATTGAATCTAATAGTTGTTAAAGAAGGTGATTTGTAAAGGTGGTGTTATTAGCATTAAATATATGTGCAAATGGGATGACCAAGGATTAAAAAAAGATAAAACCTTGTAAGAGTCCAATATATCAAGAGGAGAAGGAGAAGATGGGATCAAATACCTTTCACACTAGTAATAAAATGATTGGATGGGTGTTAGATATGAAAAGGTATTGATGATAAGTGATGGGTGCCATACTAGAGCCTTGATAAGGCTATGTATGTTGATAATACCTATTCTGAAGAAGGATACTGAAGTATGGATAGATGGGCGACCACCAAGATGAGATTTCAAGACTAAATATAACATCTAGGGATGATAAATGGCAAAATATGAGGTAGATGGCAAAGGTTGAGAAAGATGAATGGCATGGAGATGGATTTGATTGGGATATAATGTATAAGCCAAGACATAATAGACTATTTTTGGCTTTTTTAAATTTTATGATTTTTAGGTTTTTTGACATATTTCAATTTTTAGGGCTTTTTGGAATATTTGTATACACTATACAAATGGGGTTACTAGAAAAAGGGAATACTAAGCCTAGAAACTATGATGAAGATGGATATAATGATGGATGAGATGAAAAAAGGATGGGGGTGAAATGAAAAAGGGGATGAGACCAAGGAAAATGGACTAGGAAATTCTAATGACTACATCATGAAGGAACCAGATGGTTAGTTGCCTGAGTATATCCTATTAGAGGATAGGCCAAGATGATTCCAAAAAATTAATCAAGACAACATCCATTACTTAATATGGTAAATATGGGAATAAATGAGGGATAAGATGCAAGATATGATGGGAGATGATGGGTAGGAACAATGGACCAAAGGATAAGATAGATAAGAATGGGTGATATAGACAAGGTGGACAAGGGATGTGACAAGTAGGATGGATTTTCCCCCTAATTTTTGAGGTTTAATGTGGAAAATAAATTATGCTACCATGATTTAAAAAAATAATTTTCATCATGGGACATACCCAAGGTGCTAAAAGACTAGTTTTAACCATTAGATGAATGATTATTATTTTCTTGGCATGTTGATTTATTAGATAAGGGAGAGATGCAAGAATGTTGAAATTGGATGGATCATTAACTAATACCTATTTTGAATATGTGTTATGCTAGAACCATGTTTTTACCACTAGATGTATTAATATCCTTGTAACCTTTAGTGATTCTTGATGGTGGCACCTCCAGATATCTAGTCTAGGTATCATCATCACCCCTAGGAGAGACAATGTTACCTGTGAAGGTGATGGGAGGTATGGATTTGATTATATATTGATGTTGATATGGGAGTAACATACTATAATGGATGGTAGGACTTGATGGGAATGTGGGTTCATGATAATAAAGTTTGATGTGTGATTTAAGACTAATAATCGCATACATCATTGGAAAGGTTAGGTATTCTACATTTGATTAGTGTTATGTGATAAATTACTATAGGAGATCCAAAATAATTTAACTTTGTGGTTCATCTCTAATATAATTATTTGATGTATTATTAACCATTCTAATAGTGATTTTGATATCATTTTAATTTTTTGACTACATTAGATTTTGACTGCACCCTAGTGCCTAATTTTGGGTTTCACCAAAGGAAGTTAATTTTTTATTTAAAATATTATTTTAACTTTGATGGTCCCCTAGTGCCAAATATTAGGCTTAATTAGGGGAATAAATTTTTGGATTAGGTCAATAATTTGAATTATCTTCATGTTGATTGATAGGATCAAAGATGACTTGATTATTATGGATGACTTTTTGAATATGGTCTTAGACTTGTGTATTTGTGACAAATATTATATTACTCAAGCGTCCATCAGTGTATGTTCCTATTTGTCCCTATGGAGGGAGGTGATCAAATGATCATTGATAGAGAGAAATTATTATATGATGGATGAAGGTGGGGGGAAGGTATGATGAGGTAAATGAATGGTGATGGGGAAGCATGGTCTTCATAGGGATTCCTAAGAGACTCGATTTTGACATCAAATAAACTTTCATCAAGATCATCAAAAGGATCACTAAGAATACCTTTAATATATATAGCCAAAGTAATATTAGACTTAATCTAACTATCCTCAATAGATCAAACTTGTAAAAAATCTATTATGACTTCATCCTGATTGGGATCCAAAAGTATGC
Source organism: Torreya grandis (assembly GCA_037957365.1). Lineage (NCBI taxonomy): Eukaryota > Viridiplantae > Streptophyta > Pinopsida > Cupressales > Taxaceae > Torreya > Torreya grandis. The sequence goes on from JARHVA010003944.1 coordinate 1,711,940, forward strand.
CTAGTGATTGATTGGAGGGATCTAGATTAGAGGCATATTCAAAAATATAGGAATTATCATCATATATTATACTATCAACGAGGGATGATGTTTCTAATGAGGAATCTGATTTATATATTAGTATTGAACATGATCATGATACAGTAGGACTTGTGTTGACTCTGATGTTGATTCCAATGTATACTATGAAATGTTGCTAGTAGAAGATTCATTATGCATAATTGACCTCTCATCAGGGGGTTTTTAATATGATGGATGAGGGGGAGATGATGGAGGAATAGTGGGTTTTCTAGTTATAGGTCCATGGAAGGAATTATGAGGACTAGGTGCATGGTGAATAGATTCATCTTTGATGGAGGATTTATCGAAGATGGGGGGACCATGGAATATGGATGTGTGTTTTAACCTTGGATTGGAAGGGGAAGCGCTTGATCATGATTAAGAATAGACTCTTATAACTCTTCTTTTTTTTCACCCAGGGATATGGATGCATCTAGTTTACCCTCAATTATTATGTGACCATGGTCGATGAGGTCTTGGACATAGTCTCAAAAGTTGTAACATTGATTAATGGTATGATACCAAGTTCAATGATATCCAAAATATTGATTAGTTTTATACCTATATGGCTTAGGCTTAGTGGGATCAAGATGTCATATGGGCCGATAGACCATCATGTTAGGAGTAACTAGTTTTTAAAAAAGGGCTTCTAAAGACATAGGAAGGGGGTATAAGGACCCACTTCTCTTTGTGATTTATATTTGGAAGCATTAGATTGTAGATAAAATGGTTGGTGATTGGTTGGGTTGATAAATTGGTAGTGTATGAGGTGGCTAATATTAGATTCCATTTTCTATTGTAAGAATGACTGGTGGATAAATGATTGGAATGGGACTCACATGAATGGGTTTGGTCTCTAGATTAAATGAGTTGAAAGCGGTCAATGCCTTTGGGAAGTGGTACATCTATCTTAAGTAACCATAATAAGATCTCAACCTTGTTATAAAATATGTATTGGTCTATAAAAATGGGGTCTAACTTCATGATGGATGAGAAAGATGGATGATAAAAAGGGGGGTCAATACAGAAGTAGCCTAAATATTAGAGATAGTTTCTTGAACAATGTAGGTATGAGTGACCAAACTAGTGTGACATGTAATGATGAGGATGAGATGGATGAAATGTAATTGATATGATGTCAGATTTCAAATCAATAGTATAATAAGTACTAGTGATCTATTAATAATGTTTAGTTTTCAAGCTAAGAAAAGGATTGGGGATTTGATGGGTGCCTAGATTAAAACTAACAAAGGTGTGATTTGATGGGTTCTAGTTATAAATAAGAAATATGATAGGATTATATTGATGATGATGATGGATTTTATAGATTTAAACTGATAAAGTTATTAGATTCTAGAAATATACTAATTAGGTATGTGATTTGACCAAATGATGAGTGATAGAGGACTAGAGTGATAAGATGATATGGATGGGTAACAAGAGGACTAGCTCAATCCTTAGATTTATTTTCTCAAGATAGGATAGGATAGGATTATATAATGAATATGATTTATGGGATAAGTAAAAATATAGATAGGTGATGATGAAATGACTAGGGGTAATGTAAATGAAATGTGGGTGGTTTGAACAAGGGTATAACCTAAAGAGCCAACTAGGAGAAGATAGGATGAGGTTACATTAGATGGGGGATGAGCTGACTTGGAAAAGGCAAGGTCAAGATAAATGATTAATTATGGGTAGAGGAGACTTAAGACAAAGTGTGGATGATAAGATGTGATTAGGATATGTGAGTGGTGGGATATGATTAATGATGAGTCGATATAGTTAGACTATGAGGGGGAGAAATCAAGGTGGGAGATAAAGATATACAAGGAGAATATGTACAAGAGGATAATGAGATGAAGATATGCAAGATGATAAGTGAAAAATATCTAGATAGAAATGTATAGCTTTAGGTAAAGGCTGACTTGGCTCACAAACAACATTGGTTTAGTATAACACTCACCCAAGCAAGCAGACCACAAATTTATGATTAGTAAACTCAAGGGTATATCTCGATGCTCTCACCATGTAATGGATTCATGAGTGAGGTTGTATGTTGGTGACCCATTATAGAATCAAATAAACCCTTTCAACCTTGTCTATACTTAATAGTTTTTTAGGAGTTGATCCTGACTCTGATGGAGAAATGCATGTTACAGTTAAAAGGTCCTAAGCTAGGTTTGCATAAGGGTTTTTAGGGGATTACTTGATATATATGAAGGTACAATGGGGTATATATATATATATATATATATATATATATATATATGATTCTATCTAACCACCTTGTCTATTGGAGCTTAACCATCCCTCACCCATAGAAATCTTTATGGGGAATTCTAATTTGGCACCTAATGATAGCTTTCCTAACATTTATAATCCTTTAGAACATAGAGTTTGGTCTAGTGTGTGGTAGTGAAATCAACATCACCAAACCCTAAAAAGAAGAAAATAGGGAGGGTTTATAGGTTATTTTTGATCCTCTAGGAATCACCACAATGATGCAAGGAGGAGAGCATACACCACCATAACCCTCAGATGACAAACAGGTAGACAAAGAAGGGGATTAATTAACTGATTAATTAAGTTGTGAGATATATACAAGATGCAAGAATATACATGCTAAAATGATTTAAGATATTTATGTATATATATATATATATACATATATAATGATTAAAGTGATTTTTAAAATGATTTTCAAAATGCCAAGAGGAATCTTTGATAGGTGGCCTCCAAGAACAAAGGTTAGTAGTTTTTGAACTTAGAAATTTTAAAATGGTAATCTTGAAAGACAAGGATTAGTAGTTTTATTGATAATCTTGAGGGGAAACCTCCAAGACACAATGTTAGACTGAAATAATGACCTAAAAAATAAGGTGTTAGACAAGACAAAATAGCATTTAGGTTCACCCCTACAAGAAACAAAATATTAGTCTAATAGGCCTTACGAAAACACCCTAAAAAAGTCATGATTTGGTTCTATAATTTATCTAGGTGAGTGGGACATGATGAAAGGGTCTGGGGGTGACAGCCCAAGTAGGGTCAAGGGGTCATGCCCTTTATAGGGTCAAGTGGTAGAGCCCCTTGTAGGGTCTAAGGACAGTGCCCCGGGTGTGCTCCCTATCGTGGTAAAGGGTGAGGTTGAGGAGTGGAGACCCCAATGCCAAAGGTTATTTGGTCCTTACGAGAGGCTTGAAATGACTCAAAATTGATTGAAAATGACTCTCTAAATTCACTCAAAAAAGACAATTTTAAAGGCCAAAATAAATGCAAAATCACAACTCTAGAATGCAATATCATAGGTACACAATGTAATAGCACAATTTGTGAGTTATGATTTTACAAAAGATAGTTAACCATGAGGTTCAAACTACAAAACCATGACTACCAGTGTAAAACTACAACTTGATAGGGCAAAATTGTTATTAGCTAAAATTCATGATTAGTGATTTTTTGCTAAAGTAGAAAACTTCCAAAAATCTTATGTTAGACCAAAATAAATGATTATACAGGTTAAGATAAGTTACTCATATATTTAAAAATACCTATTTATAAACTAATCATTACAAGTTTATAACCAATTATGATGTATCAAAAACTTTACAAATAAATATTAATATGTTTTTATCAAATCAATCTAAAAACTATAGGATTATTCCTAGTTAGATTTTGTCTTGAGTCTATCCTATAGAATTTTAGAGATAAAAAAATTGATTCAAACTGATAAAATGACAAAAATGACCTAAAATGACAAAATCACTAATATAGATGCAATATCACTATTCACAAGGCAAATAATGATTTTGTTAATTACGGTTTTACAAAATATAGGGAAAAGGTAAAATTTTGTGTTTTGTCTTGACTTTAAATGACTTTCTTGCCTCGAATTCTCTCCTGCTAGCCCTATCAATTATTCACATAACAAATCATACAGGTATAATAGCCCTTTATAGAATATTTTTAGCTACATATATGTTTTAAGATAAGAATACAAAGACAAAAGGTGTTACTTATTGTATTGTGTGATGATGAGTCCCTTACAAAATAAAAAGTGTCAGAATAAAACCTACAAGCTAGAAGGCAATAGACAATTGTTAGTTTTTAAATTAAAAATTGAAAAATTGTGACTCTCATTGTAATATCATGATTTTTAGGTCAAAACCAAAGGTCTAAGATTAGTGATGTTGGGGCTTAGTGAGCAAATGCTTGAATCCCAACCAGGCCTCTCTGTCCTACATAGAGGGTGAAAACCATGGGTTTACAACACAAAAATATTTCATTCTGAGCACCCAAAAGTTAGAGAAATAATAGAAATAAAATAAAATAAATGATTTTATTCTTGTCACAGGGAGTTTACAAATTCATGACTATAAGAGGCAATATCATGATTTCTATTATAAAACCATGATTTGTGAAGTCATGGTATTATAAATGACCTCTGAAAAGAAATGCTAGTAGTTAGATAAAATTGAGTCTAGGTGTGAAAAACCACTATTAGAAATGCAATGTCATGATTTTATAAATTATTGTATTGCACAAATGAGACACCCTACCAAGACAAGAAAATTGTTAGGGGTTAAGAAAAATGGTGACTTTACCTACAAAATCAAGACTCTCAAGATAAAGTCACCATTCACAAGTCATGATATTGTCTAAGGGTAAATTTTTTTCAAGGTTAGAGTAAATGGTTAGTAGTTAAGTCAAAAAATTAACACAAATTCATGGCTTTTTGAGCAAAACCATGGTTTCAAAGTTGTGAATACTAGTGCAAAATTGCAAGTTTCACTTGTGCATGTAAAATTTCAAAAATCTATGATTTTTCTTGATTGATTAGACCTAGAAGTTAGCAAAAAGAACACTAAAAACTAAAGTGATTAATTTGGGAGGGATGTTCCCACTATTTTTTCCAAAATTTAGTAATAAATTTTGACTAATGGATCAAACTATGAAATTTAATCAACCCAAAACATCAAACTACCTAGGTAAGATCTAGAGCCATTAAGATCAAATGCAAATGGATGAATGCAAAATTCAAACCAACACTATAATACTAAAGATAATTTCTCTAAAACACAATTAAATGGATCAAAAGCAAGAAAATTTGGATTAAAATTACCTTAGACTCAAAATTTTGACATTATGTTGCTTGATGATGGATTATGGATGATGGATTGTTTGATCATGGATTTGGTATATTTCTTCCTCATAAGAATATGGTTAGTAAATGAAGATAAATGAAGGGGATAATTAGATAAATGAATAGAAATGGGTGTTAAATATATGGGATTAGATGAGATAAATTAGATAAGCAAAATTAGTGTCGACTAATAAGAATATTAGCTACATTAAATGAAGCTAGCAGATTTAGGTGCATACACTTATATACTTATATTATGGTTTACATTGAAACATGTATGCACACATAACTTATACTTTCTCATAATTGAAACATATTCCTATGCCATTTTTATTATACTTGGAAAGGTGTGATATAAGATGGATTTCTTCTTTAATGAAATCATTGCTATAGGAAAGGCTAGTGAATTAGTTATTTATTGCGCTTAATTATTTATTAAGTAAGGATATGGCTGGAAAAATAATTTAGTATAAGTAAAAGTACATGGAATAATTATGTTCCTTTAGTTTTAACCTTATAATTTATTAAATAATCAATGATGAAAGGAATAAACTATTTGTTTCCTTATACCTTTGATTACATAAATTTTTCCTTTATCGTTCTTAATGCATTGGCTATTTTCCAATATCATATCATTGTATAGATTTGATTGTGGGATGCCATTAAATATTGTCTGATAAATAATGAAAATGATTATAGTCTTATCATTTTTAATTCATTCAGGTAGTGGTGTTCATGGTCATTAATTGGGCAACTTGAGAATGCAGGGAAATTATTGGCTATCGTGTAGTGACCTTATACAATTAAGGGGTTAATAACCTCAAATAGAAGCACTTGAATTGATGGCCTATGATTCCTTTATTTTTATTCTATTTCATGGTTGTATTTATTTTAAGTAGAAATAAATATGTTGTATGCTCATAGGAATTCAACATATTCTACATGTGTTTAAATTAATTGTTATTACCATGTATGATTGGTATGTTGAGCTCATACCTGGTTTTCAATGTTATACCTTGTTCTCCTTTCATAAAACTATTGTAACCTATTGTTAACTTGGTTTATATGAAGTTATCCCCTATGATTAGTTGAAAGAAATGTTTAACCACCCATGAGTAGAATTAAAACCCACTGAGGTGAGAAGATACTTAGAGAGGGATAAGGACCTATAAATAGTCATAAGGGGAAGAATGAGTGTCGCATATGGTGTTCAAGACATATCCATGTATGTGTATATTGATACACCCCAAACCCCATAAACCATCCTTTGGGCTACCTGCTTCCCCATAACATCATTTATGAGCAATTACCCCTAGCTACTTATCTTCAATCATCTCCTTTTGTTCTGGTTACGTGTATGCGAGTACATTGTTTGCATATCATTGGCTCTATCAAGTGAAGTGTTGGGACCAACATGCTATCCATAATGAACTCATTGAAAAATCCCAAAAAAATAATTTTGGGGGTTGTTTCATCTGGTATCATATCTTGTGCTTGTATATTGTTGAAGATTAATGTGCATTTTCTCTCACACCATAAAAGTCAATATAAATATAATTCATTTTAAAACTAAAATAAGTTATACTTGCTATAGGATTACTATCAGTTGCTACTCCAAGTGAGGTTTAGAATGGAAGTATACCTGAATTGATTATCTATTGATCCGCAAATGAAGGATAAGGTCAAATCAGATGGTTCTTAAATTGAGAAAATCTAAGGGGTTGGATGGCCTAAAAATAAGGAAGAATTCCTAAATAGGGTAATAATAACTTAAGAATCAATTCAGTACATGAATTGAAATAAGATCATATATTGGGTAATCGCAGGAACATTTCTTAGAGATTTTCCTAATCCTTGATAGTTTACACAATAAACATGGGCTGCACGTAATGGGGTAAATTATTGATGATGCAGCTAATGTATGAATATGTATACACATGAGTATATTAACTTATAGGGTACGATAGCTAGCATTATTGAGATGGTGTTGTGTATGACACTAATTGGTGAAATTTTGATTTCCATGATGGCTATTACTCTCTACCTTGGCCTTGGCTTGGGTTAACCCTTCTTGATTTTAGTTGTGTTCTGGTAAGCCTCACTCTTTAGCCATTGAATTATATGGGTAGGTCAATGGGAGATAAGTGGTAAAGGTTTTACTCTTAGAATAAAGGGGAAATAGTTCCTGACATCTTTTGATGGGTTTTATGGGTAGCCCATCGCTAGACACTTAGAAAATTATGACCCCAGGAAGACCAAAAGTCTAACTAAAACCTAGAGGGATAGATTGGGTAAGGGGGGACTGGTTCACTTGATTAAATTAGTTAATATTGCATATTCTACTAGTTGGGAGAATGTCTTGAACCTTTGAGGATATGTGAAACATGAATGGTGGTGATAACCATTACTATCCTCATAGGTAACACTATTGTATTTTATTGTTCAAGAAAACCAAATAGTTTGTTTAGTTATTGAAAGGAATTCCATGCTATAATTAAGGAACTACTGTGTATATTGAAATTTGTAAGGTTGTAAGTGGAGTAAGAATGTCTCCATAGGTTTGAGATGCTCCCGGTTAGATGAGGTTATTTTAATGTAAGTTGCCTTTGGGGAATCATGATGGTAAAAATTGGTAAGGATATGTTGAACTATGGCATGTATGTAACCATTTTATTTGTAATAGTATGTTTAAATAAGTTCAATTGACTAATTTGTACCATGTTAGAGATCTAAGACAAAAATAACCTTGTAAGTCATTATTAGATCTTCTATGGTCAGTAAAACATTAGAGGGCTACTTCCTACTTCTTTTTCTCATTTTGTTTGCACTCATTTTGGATAAGTTGTAAGTTATATAGTTGTAATTATTGATAGCTAGGATAAGCAATGGTAAATCCTTGCTTGGATTGTGCATTTCTAAACCTATTTAGATGTGACAAAGTAAAGAAATTATTGAGTATTGTGTTGATGCTTGGGGAACATTATTTTCTTCCAAGTATTTGACTTATATGCTAGGTTTGGGTAGGGTTTCAGGTTGAAACCTTAGTTATGGTTTGTTATATTAAAAAAATTGTAACCTAGAAGTGATTCAGTATTATGAATTATATTATGAAGATGCTGAAAATTCATGTATTTTAGCCAAATTTAGACTATTCTATTATGAACAATTCACCCTTTAAGTTGGATAAAGGAACATGTGGTTTCATCACTCTAAAGACTAGAAGCTATTGATTGTGTATGGATATATACTTTGATTACATGTTGGTATTATTGGGAATGAGTGTGCTTTAATTCCATAAGGATGTTTTGATGCCCTTGATTATGTTTCACATACGTGTGATGATCATTTGATTTTGTGCTGAGTTTGGCATCCATGAGGATGTCATGATTCTCATAGATATAGATATCTTACATCCATGAGTATGTCTTTTGTGATTATATCTATATTATGGTTATGGAAACTATAATTCCATAATGATGATAAAATATTCACCTAGAGGATTGGCCACATTCATCCTTTCCTAAGATTATATTGCATTAGAGCAAGCATCACTAACCAACCTTTGAATTATTGACATGAGTCAATTGGAAGGATAGTGATAGAGATTGTTATTCGAATCATGAAACTATGTTTGGTGATCATATGGGGCTTTCATGGGTGGGACATCTTAGGATGTTTAAGGTATAATACCCTTGGGAGGTCCAAGGATGTAACATAAGCTTGGAGGGCCTAGTGGGTGAATATAAATTACTTGTTTAGATTTGATCATGATGTTATATGATGTATACTTATGCCATCTTAGATGACATTTGGACATCAGGTAGACTGATGAGGACCATGTACCCTTATACCTTACTTACCAATGTGTTTAAGTGAAGTGATGTGAAAATACCTTGGCATAATTATTATCAAGCCTTTAGACCCACATGTGTGACATAGTATTGTGTTATTTCAGTGTATGTAAATTATTTTATATTATGTAAACACTTTACCTTTTATCGATAATATTAATCATGAAAACTTGTAACTTCATTATTTTGTGCGAATGTAATATGAACCCCCATATTATCCTTGATAACAATATTGTTACATGTATATGATTTGAAGAGATGTGATCATGAACCTCCTTATGATGTAGTTCTTTAAACAATCAGATTTTATTAACTAAATAACTATAAGGGTATAGTGAATGTGTTATTTAGAGTGATTTTGCATCACCATTCTAGAATTCAACTTTAATGCAAGCATGAGGTTTAGGTTAAAGAGAACACTTCAACCATGATTATTAGACCAGGTATAGGCTAAGGAGTGGAGTCTCACATAGGTTGAAAACCCACTTCTCCCCTTTTCATGAAGTAACCACCTAATTCATTTAGGTTGTGCACCATGAGTGCCTTAAAATGCTTGTGATATCTTAATGCTTAATGTTCTCCTTTTGGATTGAGTGTCCCTTTAACCGCCTCTTTGAGGTTATGGTATCAAAAACCTTGTGAATTTTTTTATGTAGCCTTGTAAAATCACTATTTGGTCCTAGAAATTGGAATTTCATACAAAACCAACAAGGTTGAACTTGTTAAAATACAAGCATGTATGACCTTGTAAAGTCAAGTTTGCTATGATTGAGGTAATGGTTGAATTATCTGAAAGGAATGTTTTTAAATGAATATTTTATTTTGATGGCATGTGTTGACTAATAAGGTCAACCATGTTTTGTTTGAGGTATTATTGTATATACCTAAAATTATTATATTTTTGTTTTGTCTAAGCATGATTGGAATGCATGATGGGTTTATACTCAAGAGGAGTGGTGTTAAGTCCCGATCAAGTGGATTTTAAAGTTTTTATGTACTTTTTTATACTATCCATGTTATACAAGAAGGTAAGTGCATGATAATATTCCATGTTTTAATAATAGACTGCACAAGAATGAAGGTAAGTGCATGATAATTATTCCATGTTTTAATAATCTATTGATCTACGTGTTATACAAGAAGTGATAATCCAAGGATATTTAGTTGAATATTAAAAATACATCTACATGTTGACATACTAAAAACAATCACATAGACCCTTCCAAAAGTCACAATGAAAACTCTAGTCAACCATATATACCTAGGGCCAACATATAAGACATGTATATGTAAAAACCAGACATTGGGAAAATAATCTCTTTTTCAAGTTTATATGAAAAATAACAATCAATTCAACTAATTTGGGCACTGGATACCCATCTAGAAGTCATATGACTTATCAATTATATATACATCTATTAAATTTTATAACTTCTTTTCCAAGAAAATATCCAAACTGAGAGTCAAAAATTACTTACCCAAATAAATCCATGGAAACAAAAATCCAAAATCCAAGAAATTTCAATAACCACATCTAAAATGACCTTTTTCATGAAATAAAAATGACTAAACAAGATCAAGTAAAAAAAAAACCAAGTCCAAAATCCCTCAACAAAAATTTAACTCTCCACATTCTCTCCCTCTTTTTCCATTCTTTCTCCCCAGCGTCCTATCGCCCACCATCAACCAACTCCTTCCCCCTTCCATCCAAATCCCCTACCCCTCATCAATTTCACATTCAATGCTTGGAGGGAGAAATTATCTCCATGTTGTCAACCCCTTCCCCTAAGACAACCCCCTACCAAAATCATAACACAACAATCATAAAATATCCATCTTGAAAGATCCAAAAACCATTAAATAAAAAATGATAAATTTAAAATATAATTTAAATGTTTAAATGCCATAATGGAAAAATTAACCAAACCACCAATAATTACTAAGTAACCAAGGGAGTAATCCACGTGGGGCGTGTAATGGGAGGTTAGGTCTAAGCAAGTCCCATAGGGCATCAAAGTCCTAGTAAGGGTGATTCCAATCAACTGGGGTGGTGAGGAGTTCATGGAGGAGAGAAAAAAAAAGTCCAGAGTGGGAAATTTAAAGATAACAATTGAACCAACTAACACTTGATCAACACACAACAATCAAATAACAATATAACAAGGCAACTAAGGAAAAGATGCCACAAGATAAGAAGACAATTATGATAGAAAAAATGAATAATACACTATCCAATGGTAAGGGACTAAATCAAAACACATGAATACCTTTCAAAAGTAATTTGATTACTCAAGAATCACTTCGATATCCCTAGTACTGATACCAATATCCAACTTAGCTCATATCTCAGTGTCTACAACCACCGAATTTACATCAACAATATCTAATTGATAATAAATAAAGCAATATAGAACTATAATAAAACATTAATTACAATAGTTATCTATATAATTAACATGTGTATAATTATAACATGATATGTCCAAGTATCATCACATAAATATCCATCAATATAGTCTAGCTATATAAATAAATGCAGTAGTTAGCTAAGCAAGCAATAACAATATTAATTAAGCAATCATATAAAATATTTAAAAAGGTGGGGTCATGACATCCTCCCCTCCTTAAATATGAGCCATCCTAGTGATAAATCAACAACCAAGAATAATAATGAAGTAAGAAGAAGTTTTACCACTCTTTTCATAAAATGCTTACATATTATAAGCATTAACAAATAATTCAAGAATAGAATAGCTAACTTGATAAGATTTATCAATTATCATCTAAAATAATAATCATGCCTACTTCATTCTTGTGCAGTCTATTATTAAAACATGGAATATTATCATGCACTTACCTTCTTATAAGAGTTAAGTGTATTGATCTACGTGTTATACAAGAAGGTAAGTGCATGATAATATTCCATGTTTTAATAATAGACTGCACAAGAATGAAGTAGGCATGATTATTATTTTAGATGATAATTGATAAATCTTATCAAGTTAGCTATTCTATTCTTGAATTATTTGTTAATGCTTATAATATGTAAGCATTTTATGAAAAGAGTGGTAAAACTTCTTCTTACTTCATTATTATTCTTGGTTGTTGATTTATCACTAGGATGGCTCATATTTAAGGAGGGGAGGATGTCATGACCCCACCTTTTTAAATATTTTATATGATTGCTTAATTAATATTGTTATTGCTTGCTTAGCTAACTACTGCATTTATTTATATAGCTAGACTATATTGATGGATATTTATGTGATGATACTTGGACATATCATGTTATAATTATACACATGTTAATTATATAGATAACTATTGTAATTAATGTTTTATTATAGTTCTATATTGCTTTATTTATTATCAATTAGATATTGTTGATGTAAATTCGGTGGTTGTAGACACTGAGATATGAGCTAAGTTGGATATTGGTATCAGTACTAGGGATATCGAAGTGATTCTTGAGTAATCAAATTACTTTTGAAAGGTATTCATGTGTTTTGATTTAGTCCCTTACCATTGGATAGTGTATTATTCATTTTTTCTATCATAATTGTCTTCTTATCTTGTGGCATCTTTTCCTTAGTTGCCTTGTTATATTGTTATTTGATTGTTGTGTGTTGATCAAGTGTTAGTTGGTTCAATTGTTATCTTTAAATTTCCCACTCTGGACTTTTTTTTTCTCTCCTCCATGAACTCCTCACCACCCCAGTTGATTGGAATCACCCTTACTAGGACTTTGATGCCCTATGGGACTTGCTTAGACCTAACCCCCCATTACACGCCCCACGTGGATTACTCCCTTGGTCACTTAGTAATTATTGGTGGTTTGGTTAATTTTTCCATTATGGCATTTAAACATTTAAATTATATTTTAAATTTATCATTTTTTATTTAATGGTTTTTGGATCTTTCAAGATGGATATTTTATGATTGTTGTGTTATGATTTTGGTAGGGGGTTGTCTTAGGGGAAGGGGTTGACAACATGGAGATAATTTCTCCCTCCAAGCATTGAATGTGAAATTGATGAGGGGTAGGGGATTTGGATGGAAGGGGGAAGGAGTTGGTTGATGGTGGGCGATAGGACGCTGGGGAGAAAGAATGGAAAAAGAGGGAGAGAATGTGGAGAGTTAAATTTTTGTTGAGGGATTTTGGACTTGGTTTTTTTTTTACTTGATCTTGTTTAGTCATTTTTATTGCATGAAAAAGGTCATTTTAGATGTGGTTATTGAAATTTCTTGGATTTTGGATTTTTGTTTCCATGGATTTATTTGGGTAAGTAATTTTTGACTCTCAGTTTGGATATTTTCTTGGAAAAGAAGTTATAAAATTTAATAGATGTATATATAATTGATAAGTCATATGACTTCTAGATGGGTATCCAGTGCCCAAATTAGTTGAATTGATTGTTATTTTTCATATAAACTTGAAAAAGAGATTATTTTCCCAATGTCTGGTTTTTACATATACATGTCTTATATGTTGGCCCTAGGTATATATGGTTGACTAGAGTTTTCATTGTGACTTTTGGAAGGGTCTATGTGATTGTTTTTAGTATGTCAACATGTAGATGTATTTTTAATATTCAACTAAATATCCTTGGATTATCAATCCTATTTCCCTTGTGGAATGTCAGGAGTTTATATGGTTGTGATAGTATACCTTTTGATTGATATTTTAAGGATGGATTTTGGTTTTATGAAACCCTGTATTTTGTTTTATGAAAATTATTTCATGTGGCTGTGTATTCATATTTGGGTTATTTGAACTATGTATTTACCAATTTTGGGTCTACATACCTATTTTATGGACTGCATGTTTTGAGATTTTAATTTACATATAGAAGTCATATTATATTCAATTTGGGTTATACTTGATTTTTATAAAAAATAGAGTTTCATCTTTGTTTATGGGTTCCTTTGGAATGAAATATTGATTGTATTTTTTCATTAGATAGACTAGTATTTTCATGTTTCCTTTATAATTATATGACTACATTTTTAAATGGGAGATTTCATGTATGTTCACTTGTATGGTTCAATTTTTTTATAGATATTATATATATGGTTTTGATGTGGGGATCCTTAGTGTATTACCTAGAATGGCACATTTTTTCCATGGCTAGGTTATGGTTTTATTAAAGGTTTCTATGTGTTTTAAATTACTATTGAAACCATCAGAATATGGGAGAATGATTATTTGAATCATTAATATGAAATAGGGGTTTTGAATTGTAAAATAAGACCATTAATGAGGTTTGTTGGTTGATAAAATGTTTTAAAATTGAATTTAATGATTTGGGGATCATATGAGGTTGTGAGACATCATGATAATCCCACAAATATCATATATCGATTCTTGATTTAAAATTTATTTAATAAGTTGAATAATTATTGGAATCATTGACTGATACTTTGGTAATTTTGTATGGTTGAGGTCAAAATTAATGTGTTGATAGGTTTATTTATGATTGTCTGATTTAATTGTTGAACCCTAATAGAAGAGGCTTGGTTGTGCATAGCTTGTTGAGTTATATTTTTTAATTCATACCTTATTTATGATTATTCAAACTCATTACTATTGTGTAGCCATTCCTAGACTAGGTCTAAACGGGTAACCTAAAATTTCTATGATTATATGCCTAGGATATAGATTAGTATCTAGGATATTATAGGCTAACTATACACTTGGAAGGTTTCCAAGTTAGTTTTTATAAATTTTATGGACATGGACTTATTTGTTAAATCCATTGCTATATCCTTCGATCAGCCTATAGTGGATATCCCCACTCCTAATTTATAGAATGCTAGGTTTGGTTATTTTTTCCTTTCCTTGGAATAGTGTTTGTTTGTTTCTTGTCATTTTAAATTTTGTATTGTGTTAAATTATCCAATGGTATGTGAATCTAGCCTTGCTCAAAATCCCTTCTTAACCCTAGTAGTGGAAAACACCATCTAGTTTATGGATGAGGTAGTAAGGAACATTGATGGTTAGGATCATAGGGTTGGTTAAGAGGGTTTAGCTGATTTATTTTCATGATGCTCGCATGCCTAGGTGATCTCATGGATAGGTGTGAGGTATTGGGTAATATTTTATTATACGTTGTTATTTACTTCTTAATTTAGTTTTTATTACTTTCATATTGAATAATACATGAATGCAATTATAATCTAATTCATTTTGATATTATTTAGTTATACATGGGGATTATGATATGCTAACCTTGTGTTTGAATTAGATCATGCTAGAAAAAAAGGTAAAAGTCTTATATTGTTGTGATATGGTAAGATACTTATGTTAATTATGTTTTTCTAGATTGAATCCCTTACATATACTTGGGTTTTGTTTTGGAATATTTAGATGAACATAATTATTGTTCTATCTTAGAATATCTCATGAATACTATTATTAGTGTGGTATCAAATTCTTGTTAATATTGGTATAACATTGTTTAGTTTTTACATGAAAAGTATATGTAAAACCTAAGGATTTACTTATGCATATGTTTTGATTATCCTTGATATTTAAGCATACATAATTATAATGGTTGATTTGTTACCAAGTTATAGTCTTAACTTGATTAAAGGAGAATTGGTGAATTATTTAGTTCATCCTCTTTAGTATGTCATATATATACACTCAAGAAATATCTTATATATGTTGGTTAAACCATTGAGGTAATAAATAATATAGATATCTCTCTTTATATGTTTTTAGCTTGTACATGAACATATAAACAAGTTCAACTAAGCTTATTGCTAGCATATGCAAAAAGCATAAATAAGACTCTCTCTTGCACATTTTAGACCTATATGGTTGTGTCTAAGGTATGGGTGTTATGGTTAACCAATCTATTATTGTTGATTTCCTTCCTTAAATTTTAATATTAGTTGCATTGCTGAAATAGAACAAAATTATTAGTGTTATTGCTATGCTAAGGGATACCTAGTGCATATATGAGCTGAATTTAGATTATGGAATGAATTATTAATGAGTAAATCAAAAGAGTTATTTTATATTTCTTGCATTATGGAATATAATTTTTGAATTACGTACTCTCCCTTTCTTGATGCGTATATAAATGAATAATGGTTGAGTGTATACTTGTTGGACTTTATTATTATGAGTTGAGTATGTTATCTTCCTCTTTCTTGAGGTTGGATTTGAATGCACGGTTATGTCATAACGTGATCAAATATTTATTTTATAAGAGTCCCTTAAATGGAAAATTTAATTTATGTTCTACTCAATTGAAACTTGGCTGAAATTTCTCATTTGAATAAGACATTGTTGATAGTATGAGCCTTGTATATATATTCAATTTACGTGGAAACCTTTGATGCTTGTGTACTTCTATTCTAGTTTACATTGAAACCTACTATATGCATGCATAAGTTATACTTGATTGTATTTAAAATATATTCATATGCCATGTTTGATTATACTTGGACAGATGTGATATATGATGGATTGCTTCTTTAATAAAATCCTTATTTTAAGAGAGGCTAGTGAATTAGTTATTTATTGTACTTGATAATTTATTAAGCATATGGCTGGAAAAATAATTTAATATAAGTAAAATTATATGGACTAATTATGTCCATTTAATTTTAACCTTAAAATTGATTAAATAATCAATGATGAAAGGAATAAATTACCGGTTGCCTTATACCTTTGAGTACATTAATTTCTCCTTTATCGATCTTAATGCATTGGTTATTTGCCAATATTATATCATTATATAGATTTGATTTTGGGATGCCATCAAATCTTGTATAATAAATAATTAAAATTATTATAGTTGTATCCTTGTTCATTCATTCAAGTAGTGATGTCCATACTCATTAATTGGACAACTTGAGAATGCAAGGAAATTATTGGCTATGGTGTAGTGACCTTACATCATGAGGGGGTTAACAACCTCATATGGTAGCACTTAAATAGATGGCCTATGATGCCTTGGTTTTATTTTTTTCATGGTTATACTTATTTTAAGTAGAAATAAATCTTTTGTATGCTCATAAGAATTGAACATATTCTACATGTGTTTAAATTAACTATTGGTTACCATGTATGATTGGCATGTTGACCTGATACATGTTTATCAATGTTATACCTTGTTATCCTTTCATATAATTGTTATAACCTATCATTAACTTGGGGTGTACAAATTTATCCCCTCCAGTTAGTAGAAATTAACTTTTTAACCACCCATGAGTGGAATCAAAACCCACTAAAGTGAGGATATACTTAGTGTGGGATAAGGAACTAGAAATGGTCCTATGCAGAAGAACAAGTGTAATATATGGTGCTCAAGACCTATCTGTGTATGTGTAAACTGATATGCCCTAAACCCCATAAACCATATTTTAGGATTCCTGCTTCCCTATAACATCCTTTGTGAGTAATTTTCCCTAGCTAATTATCTTTGATCACCTCCTTTGGTTTTGGTTGAGCATACATGAGTATGTTGCTTGCATATTTCTCAATTTATCAAGGGAAGTTTTGGGACCAACACATTCTCCTAAACACACTCTATTGGTAATTCCCAAAAAACATTTGGGGGGTTTTTTCATTCAAAATATTATATGATTCAACACTCATAGTTTACTCTATAATACTTTTGAAGATGTGGGAAACAACAAGTGGTTTTATAAAGTGAAACTAAGACATGATTTGTCACTAATATCAAACATGGATCACTTACTAAAATAAACATAAGAGGTTAGAACTAGTGCATGGCTCGCTAAATTGAAAATAAGACATGAATAACCACTAAGCTCAAACATGGCCCAATTTCAAAATATGAATCACACTATTGCAAACATATATAGACTCAAATTATAAGATTTTTTAAATTTGACATTTGAAAGAATATAAATCTAAATTTTGTAAAGTAGTAGTTTGGACATGAATGCATATCATGCCCCCTATACTTTATAGAGTGATAATTTGGTATTTTCAAACCTATTTTAAATATTGTAACTATATTTGTAAAAGTGTATATGTGCTCCAGTAGTTGTAAAAGTGGAATGCAAAATCAAGTTGAAAGCCCCCAAAATATGAAAATTATAAGTTTTCATATTGTAAATTATCATATCTAAAATGTATTTCTTGTATGATCTTTGAGATAATCCCATTATGATTCCCCCATTTTGAGATAAAGTAAATTTATTACAATTCACTTGTCTCAAAATAAAAATTGAGAGCATTTGTGAAAGACGTAATCAAGTAATAGCATGTGAACATTTGAATTGTATCATACTATAAAATATGTAACATTTAAGGATATGAAATGTTTATATATTACATTGCATCAATGTATTTGAATGTAGTATTGAACTAGTGTGTGAAGAATGTAAATAACTTTAAAGTCTTGCATATGTATTTTAAGCATTGTAGATGAATAGATAAAACATTGAATCACATAAATTATATGTGCATGATTTATATCATGGCACTATATAAATATGTAATAGATACTTATTAGTGCATGATAGTAATCATGGCACTAGAGTAAGAAGCTAAAAACATGTAATCAAAGTCACACAATGTCACAAAATAAGGCACAAAAGCCACATATAAGGGACATGCAATATGTCACATAGAGTTATAAGACTTGCATAAATGACACACATAAATCATAAAGGATAAATACAAGGGACATGTGCATGTCACATAATCATAGTAGGCAAAGGGACACATATACAAGGCATGATGATGACATATAAATAATAATGTATATGGTGAGGAAAACATAAGGCCAAGGGCCACATACAATAATATAAAAAGATTAAGCATGTGACATAATGAGACAAACATATGAAAGAAGCATTAAAAAAAATTAAAATTAACATATTTTTATAATATATGTATATTTATAATATTTATCAAATAGCATATTCATTGTGACACATGTAATGTATGAATGAAAAAAGAGGCATGTTTTTGTTATATCCCATTAAGGAAAAGAGGTTTTCAATGAATAAAACATGTAAGAGTGTTTATATATAACAAAGATATGCCCCCATATAAGCAAGGTTGTTGGGAAGAATGTTAGCCCAATATCAAAACCATGGAAAATAATGCCTTAAGATTGAAACCATAATGATATTTGAGTAAATTCTCTATTCTATGATAAAAACTATATAATAAGTCCCTGTGACTATGTTGTAGTTAAAATTAGAGATGAAAAATACATAAGGAGTGAACTATAATAGAGGAAAGGGATGTAGTTCACTATTATTTGCCTAGTATAGCTCTTCCCTAATTTATTATATGTAAGATATTTTGATCATGACAACATATATGTCTTAATAGTTTTGAGTTTTTATTAAAATGTGTCATGTTGCACACTTAGATACCTTATGAGAAATATTATGTATTGAAAATGTGATTAAAATTTCTATATAATGAATATAAAAATAGATTATATATGATAAATATGGAACCCAACAACACTAAAGTATGCTTGTAGGTCCTAGTTTTGATTTCTTTTTCAAATATTTTGAATTTTTGTAATTTTTTAGAATATATTAATGTTTTTCATTTGTTCCATATGTGGAAAGTAAAGAATTCATAAGTGAATTTTGTAAAAACCTGGAAAAAAAAGTAATAAATAACATAGTTTTAAAATGAAATGAGGGGGAGATTCGAATAACCCTCAACAAAGAATTAAATCAAAGCATGATAAAGAGAATGGCAAGTGAAATGCCCCCAATGTAGGTGTATATATGACATTGATGGTAAGCATGGCCACGTAATAGCAAATGAAAGTAGATAGATGGGAATGTTAAGGTACTAATGAGAGTTAAAGCATGTATAAAAGTGTAAACAATGATCAAATGAGTTTATATGAAGAATTTGAATTAAAATCTTAGTAATATAAATGTCTTAGATTTTTAGAATTGGGTTAAGAAGGATGAAAGTGCAAGTTACCAAAAATGAAAATAGAGCTAAGGGCTAGAATAAACTGGAGTAGGTGTAGAAGAATCAGTAACAAAATTAAGGAGTAAATAAGTTATGTACAATTAGATACTATGCAAGGAAACAAGTCAAATTCACTAACCCAACCATGGGTCCAACCAATTATCTCATCAATAGGATGCTCATAAGTGTATCCAATCCCTTGATAAGAAGGAGAAATATCTTGTGCCAAAGAAGATGTGCCAAATGTAGAAGCTTTTGATTTTGAAGAAGAACTATGTGTTGTAACATAACCCTTTGAATCAATGCTCATATAACTATATAAACATGTATCCTCATGCATGGGAGGATATTATGTAATGACCTTAGATGTTGTGTTAAATAAAGACATTGTAATGTGTGCCACTTTCTACTTAGGAGTAGACATCTTGTTCTTTCTATCCAAATCATCATGCTCATATGTAATGATGTTATGCTAAATAATAGATAGATAAAATTTAAGATATTTATCCTTATGACAATGTGAAAAAACTAAAATAGGTATAAAAATTAATTTTGTAATATGATTCTTTGAATGAAAATTGGGATCTTGAGTAGTTATATAAACCAATTCATTACTAATTTACTCAAGAACTATGCCAACCAATAGTTGTGGAATAGGAGTGGGTATCATTAGTGCTAAGGATATTCATATTGAATGCCTACATTTTTAACAGCTTGATCATCATGAATATAATTTATATATTTGTGAACTATAGAAGGAATTGATTTGATTTTGTGTAACCAAGGTCTCCCTAATAACATATCAAAGATTCTTGTTCTTAGTAACACTATGAAAGGAGTGGGTAATAAGAGATATTCCACTTGTAGATGCAATAAGATATGTCTAATATTATCTTGTGTGTGAACATGAATGCTTTCATAGATTTATATGTATGATGTATATCTTACTCTTTATAACCAATAAAATCTAGAAGTATTATGCTACACAAATTTTCACTAGATCCATTACTGATCATGACACTATGAAATGGTTTTATGTAAACATATTTTGTAATTAATAATTCATTTTTATTATAATCATCATCAATAATTTCATAAATTATATTTATGGAGTGTATGGGTGTAACAAAAGGAAAATTTAAAATAAGTGGTGGGTGAGAAGGTTCAGGCGAGGAAGATGGAGGTAGAGAAGGTGAGGATGATGATGAGTAGGAGTGTAGGGGCTAGGGATGGGGCTATGAGGTGGACATGATTTTTGGGGATATTGTTTCTATGCAAAATTGCTTTCTACATTCAAAAGATGAATAAAGAAACTAAAGAAATGGACAAGGCTAGAAGTACCTGATAAAGTCGTGCACATCGAAATCAGACGTTGGAAGGTTCTCCTCTTTGGCTGTGGAGGAATGACACCTGCAAAGAAGAAAAGGCTAAAACACGAAAAAACGTTAGTCAAAGGATAAGGTGGGCTGTCAGGTGAACGCCCAATCCTGGAAGTACGAAGACTTCCTAGAAGGATATCAACCCACTGATAAAAAAGTAGAATATTGGACGAAAGTAGATAATAATGAAAGATAAAATGGCAGAAATAAATGACAAAAAATAAAATGCGTACCTGATATGCAGCATTGTTCTATACAGTCACCGGCGTCGGTCTCTATGGTGCCGGCGTCGGTCAGGGAAGGTGCCAGCGTCGGTCAAACTGCCGGCGTCAGTCGGGGTAGTGACCGGCGTCAGTCAGGGCAGGTTCTGGACAGAGTCTGGACGAGTTGCAGAAGGTCTGGGAGAGTCAGGACAGGGTCTTGATAGGGTCTGATGGAGTCGAGACAGGCTCTGATAGAATCGAGATAAGGTCAGGACAGGGTCTGGGCAAGGTAAAGTTGGGTTTGGACAGAGTCTGGGGGTTTTAGTCGAGTCTAGACAGAGTTATAGATTGGGGTAGTGGGCAGCAATGTAAAGGAGAGATTTAAAACTTGGGTCTGTGGTTTGAAGATTTGGGATGACAAAAATAATGAACAAATAATAATCAGAAAGAGATGAAAATAAATAGAGAAAATACTTACCTGCCAGAAGACGTGATGAAAGCCATAGTTGAAGTTGTCTGTGCAGTGCCGGATTGAAGCGAATGCAGATTGGTTAATGCCGAAGTTGGTTGATCACGAGAGTGTTGATTGCCAGAGTCTATGAATGTCGGAGTTCGGAGGTCGATTGAATGATTGATCGATTTGATTAGCCTCTTGAATGGTTGGCAGATGCTGATGAAGGCGAGGGACGGTTCGAGAGACGGTTCGATAACCATTCGAGAAACCAAATGATAACTGATAATGGATAACGGTAAGGTGACCGACGTCGACAAGATTGCCGATGTCGGCTGATAAGTGATCGACGTTGGTGACATCGGCCGGGTAAAGACCGTCGTCGGTAGATGCACAATGGGGATAGAGTCTAGCTTTAGCTCTGTGCTCATTTTTACATGCTGCCAGGGTCAAGGTTGGTGGAACAAGTGATCGACAAGGGTTAAATAGGCGAAGAAGAATAAGACGGGGAATGACCAGGGGAGTCGACACGATTTCGGTGTCTACATTTGCCCCTTTTTGTCTTGTTGGTTGTTCTAGATGAACTGCAAGACAAAAATAGGAGTGATTGCCCCAGGTGAGGGATAAGGTTGATTTCGTCTTGTTGGTTGTTCGAATGAACTGCAAGACAAAAATAGGAAGCGGATTGCCCCGATTATGGATGAGGTATTCCCCCTCAAAGCAGGAGTCGAGGGAAGGGAACCGAGAATCGGGTGCTGATTTGACAAAGAGTGGAAGAAAAAGGGGGGAGGGTGAATGCTGCAAAAGTTGTGATTGCACGTATACCACTGCACGAGAGGGTTAGGTCAAAGTGTCGTAGGTCAAGGGTCGAGGAGTGCCAAAATTGAAATAACTGGGCCCCAGCATTTAGTCGTCTGCTGATCGGGTTATGCAATCAAAGCTGAAGCTCCAAATGGGTCGTCGCGGTCTAGGTATCTCGGGCTCAGGAAGTGCTCCTAAAAACACAAAAAAGTCACAAGTAGTGGGGATCAACCGGCTTGCGATCCTATACTTGTGAGGGTCTAAAAAGGTCTGTGCACAATTCTAATAACCAATCATGAGGTAGCATACATGCAAAAAACAACCAAGGCAATAGTGTCTTGGAAGTGGTCGAGGTTGGAGGAGATAGGCATGATCTCCAATGGTTGGTGGTCGATGGATGGATGGACGAAAGGATGTGGCCGAGCTAACCCCAGAAGACCCCATGTCAATTGAGTGCTGCCTACATAGCCCTTGTGATAGGGCCTCAGGCCAATGTAGTTCTCCTAAGAAGGGAGGGAGGGTCAAAGGGATAAAATTGGTCGTGGTCAAGGGCAAGGTTATGGTTAAAAGAAAGAAAGAAGGTTTGTTCATCAGAGAGACGAACAAATGAGAATGGTCGAGCTAACCCCAGAAGACAGGCATGTCATCTGAGTGCTGCCTACATAGCCCCTGTGGAAGGGCCTCAGACCAATGTAGTTCAGACAAAGGGTCCGAGTAGTAGACAGGTGGTTAAAATGGTTGATAGATTGGTCTTGGTTATGATGAAATGATGAGGAGAAAAGATGTTGCAGCCTTTTCCAAATGGTGTATTCTACAACATTGGTTGAGGGGTTTTTCATCCCTAGCAATATTCCATATTCGTGATGGATGTATGCTAAAAATGAATTGAGGTTTATTTATGCGTCAGCAAGTATTGGTTTATGCTTAACATAAATTGCGGTGGGTCGATAGTTTCCATGTGTATTGGTGCCCATAGAAACTAGGGTGAACAGGCTATAGGAGTGGTCTGAAAAGAAAGTTGAGCTGAGTCAATTGACAAGTGATGAAGGTGAATGTGACCAAAGTGCAGAAGAAGTGAAAGGCATATTGTTCTTTCATTGACAAGGACCAAAAAGATAGCATAGATAGGGGTTATGAGAACCAAGAGCCCCATTCATGCGTGACGTCGTTGACCATAGTTATGTTAGAGCGGTAATTGAATCACTTCGACATTAAAGTGAGCTTGAAGTCCCTTGATCAGGTGATAGGAGGAGGAAAGAGGTTAACCCATTTTAAGAGCAGAGATAACTATGCCCCTTTTTATAAGAGACCCTGAGACAACCATAAGTCAAGTCCATGACTTTTTTTTTTTTTTTTTTGGCGCATACTGATCAATGCGGGAAGCCTGCATAGAGATGTCATTTGCTTTGTGGTCAGGTTGTGAAGCTGATCAATGCAGGAAGCTTCTAAAATAGTGTTGTTTATTGCCAGATTAGTCATAGCCATCCTTCAAGGGAGTGGTCTAGATTTTTGTTTAATATAAAGGCTTTTGAATAGCTGTCCTTCGAGGGAGCAGTCTATTAATTATAGCAATGATAGTACAGCTGTCCTTCGAGGGAGCAGTCTATTTTTTGATTTTGATATTGAGATAGTGACCATGGATATTGTGACATCTTGATTTGTTTTTATAGAAATGTGAGTCATGGATAAGATTATAGAAGGTCAAGGGCTCCCTTTTATTAGGACAAAGCATCCATACAGCATAAAAGGGTTATAGGAATTGTGATAAGAGGAATAGGGTTGAAAGGAAGTAGGATTAAGAGGATAGGGATTGCTCAAGGGACGAGCTCAAGTTAAGTGTCAAGTGGACGAGTACTCGACTAGCAGTAGAACGGTCGCAGATGCAACGCATTAAGAGGCTCAGGTTCTAATAAGTCCCTGGTGTATGCTTGTGCGTGATAAGGTCTGAGTCAATTAGGAGCAAACTTACCCCATGTGCCTCTTTCCAGATTGGTCAGGTGTTGATTGATGAGCGGATGTGAAGTTGGTTGATATGGTTGTTGATTGGTTGAGACTGGTTGAATATTTTGATAAAAATATTGGTCAATGTTTGGTTGAGATTTGGTCATTTGATAGTTGGTCAATGGTTGGTCAAGGGTTAACTGGTTGGTATTTGGTCTTTGGTTGGGTTGAATGTTTGGTTGAGGTCGGGTTAAATGTTTGGTTGCTAGTCTGGTTGAGGCTAAGTTGACAGAGTGATTGATATGTGGTCAAGACTGGGTTGGAAGGTTGGTCAAGGCGTGGATGAAGGTTGAATTCCCCCAGTGGCTAGGGAGAATGTTTGACGGATTGGTTAAGGTCGGTTGAGGTTTAGTGGTCAGATGGACTGTGTTGATGTCAAATAAAGGGGTTAAAGGCAGTGAAGGGTCCCTAGTATGGCATGGAGATCCCAATTTAGGTGATGAGGTTGGAGAGGCATGGGTCAGTGTTGATAATTTGTCAGAGGGGTGGTCAAGAGGATCCTTGACAAGAAGGGAATCCTTTTTTTGGTGGTGACGAATGACAACTTTAAGAGCACAACAACGCTCGGTGTCATGTCTCGGAGTGTGATGATAATGACAGAATTTAGAGTTGTCGAACCAAGATGGTCTTGATCTGAGAGTTGATGAGTGGGGTGGTATTGAAGGTTTGTTGATAACGTGGTCGAAAAGAAAGGTGTCGTTCCCAAGACATTGGTGAATGGCAACCTTGAGGGCACAACAATGCTCCGTGTCGTGCCCAGGCGTGCGATGATACGTATAAACCTGAGTGTTGTCGAACCAGGGTGGTTTTGGTCTGGGAGTTTGATATGGTCTAAGTGGCGGGAGATAGATACGAGAGGACTGCAACAATTGCCGTAACAACAAGGCATAAGAACCTACTAACGGGTCTAAGTGTTTTGTTACAATGAGGGTTAGTGATTTTGATTTGAGAGGCGTAAGATACGTAGGTCGATGATTTGAAGGAGATATATGTCTAACGGGTTGAGAGAGTAATGGAGGCGACTTGCCTCTATGAAGTATGGGAGTGGGAAGCACTCCGAGTAAAGTGGACGAATGTGGACCCAAGATTGAAGGTAATGATGAAGATAGGGGAGGAGGCCTCCGGTGTTGTTTAGTAGCCTTCTTTGGTTTGAGTTGAGGGCCACCATTGTACGAGGTGAGATTAGATGTGGGGCAAACACCAAGAGGTTTAATCTCTTTGGGCATGATGGACGCCTGCGCGGGTTTGGACTTAGATGTAGACGGTTTTTCTCTCGATGGAGAAGGGATTGAAGGTGTGGGCTCTTTAAGAGGAAAGAGCACCGGAGTAGTCATGGCTTCTGTGTGTGGTTGGGGAGTCAAAAAGGTATGATCATGTATAGATGATAAGAAGGATAAAGGTGAGGCAGCTGGTGTTGATGTGGTCAAAGCGTCCTCCAATATGGTAGAAGTTGATGGAGGACAAGTAGGAGAAGAAAGTTCTTCACCATGTGGAGGAGGTATAGGGGAAGAAAGGTCTTCCACCTGTGAAAGAGGTTGGTCAGGGATAAGAGAAAAGATAGTGTCGACCGTGTGTATATCATGGTCTTGAGGGTCATTAGTCATGGTTTGGACATTGTCTTGAGTAGGCGGGTGATTAGGAAAAGGTTGTTTGAGGATGTCGAGGTTTTGGTTGGGTGGTGCGTTCGGGTTATCTAAAATAAGATCCCCCTTGTCGAGCATGTCTTGTACGATGTTTTTGAAAGTTTGACAGTGATCTGTGTCATGGCCTTTGACACGGTGATAGTTGCAAAAGTAATTTTACCTGTACCATGCAGGGATAGGTGTTGAGGGGTCAAATTGATGTGGTCGAATTGAAGGGAGATTGAGGACCCCCTGCTTGACGAGTTTATCCAAGACAGAGGCATATGACTCCCCAATTGGAGTGAATTGACGCTGTATGGATTGACGTTGAAAATGTTTATTGATGTAGTCTAATGTTGAAGATGATGGTCGGTTGGTTATTGAAGATAATGGTCTAAAAATGACAGTGTTTGCCGACCCCTTGGATTGAGAGTGGGCAGAAGAAGGTCTGGAAGAAGAACGGTCATTGGTTCTAATGTTGGTATGACGCAATTTGACCTTATCTTCTTCAAGGGCACAGAGTTCAAGCTTTCGGGCCATGGTGAAGGCCTCGTCGAAAGTGTGGAATGTTTGAACCCGCAAGGTGGATGAGATGTGACTGGCACATGCTTGGGAAAAGAGCTCAATGAGCTCGGGTTGAGGCAAGGAGAAGGAGAGCTGGTTAATCAAGCCTCTCCAACGGGTGACAAAATCAACTATCGATTCGTCGTCAAATTGCCTAATGGAGTAAAGGTCTGTGATCGAGATTTGTTTAGTGATATTGATAGAAAAATGGTCAACAAATAGTTGGGCGAGTTGAATGAATGAAAAGATAGAATGTCTGGCAAGAGAGCTATACCAGTCAAGGGCAGGGCTAGAAAGAGACATAGGAAACGTGCGTAGAAGTAACGCATCGTCGTGGGCGATAAGGTAACAGGCATGTCTGAATGCCCGTAAGTGTTGTTGTGGGTCTTCCTTACTCTGAAAGCGAGTGAATTTAGGAAGCTCCCAATGGTTGGGGTATGGTCGGATAGGGACAGAAGGATGGATGGGCTCGTTGTAAATCTGGTCATATGAAGAGACATTACTTGAACCAGAGATAGAAGCTTTGAGACTGGACATTTTATCCATCAGAATCTTAATGATGTCTACTGACGGATTGGCAGATGGAGCGCCCCCTAGGTTATAAGGCACTTGAAAGAGGCTAGAAGAGGCGTACGACGTAGTCGGTTGTACCAGTAAGGGCACAACGTACGGATGACTAGTCGCAGGGATAGAAGTGGAGGCCAAAGGTGGTTGGGTTATGAAGGTAGAAGGCATAGGCTGACCAGATATCGCCAAAGGTGGTTGTGTGGTGGCATGGACAAAAGAGGAGGTAGGCACTCCTGCGTATATGGGTGCAAGAGTGTGTGGGGTCGAGACAATCAAGTTCTGGTATGATGTAGAACTTGGTTGAATTGCAGGTGGTTGAGGGGGTAACGAAACCCCGGTGGAGGTTGGTCTAAAAATAGACGAGGAGGCCAAACTTTGCGTATAGGCCATGGTCGAGTTAACGGTTGAGGTGAAAGGCTGAGTTGTAAAAGGTTGGGTGGCGAACGGTGTTGATGTCGTCGCCACATCACCTGAAAGGTCCCGCATTGGGTTTCTCGCGAGATAGTTTTGGAGGGCTGCGGTATTGAGGTCCAAGAATCATGCAAAATCTTGGTCCCCTTCTGGGATAATAGGCGTTTGGGTCAGAGATAGTCTAGTAGGAATTCTTTCGGTCTCTGAGTAGAACTCCATTATAGGATTGTTTATAGACGGGGTAGGCGAAAGCGATTGATGGCTAGCGTGGTCAAGAAGAGCCTTGGTTTGACTACGAGTTAGAACCATTCAAGGCAAGAAAGAACGTCCTCACAAGCTCAAACAAGCAGATAAGAACGAAAAAGATGAAGACACAAGCAGATCCTAAAACCCTAGGAGTAAATTATTAAGATTATAGTGGCTTATGCCTTAAAATGTGTGTAGAGGAAGATTGGCTTTGAGTCAGGTCCTAGAAGAAGTAGTCTATAGATGGTTTCAGGTTTTGTTATGGTGCTAAAAAATTTGTGTTAGGTCTGGTACGTGGCCTGGTGCTAAGGAGCAAACTCCCCTCACTTCACGATTCCAGTGGTTAGCTGGTTTCGCTTAGCCAAGATATACCTCGCCTAGAGATTAGACTCGGCCAGAGAACGGAGTGGGCTTTCCCCTTGGTGATGAAATCCAAGTAAGATCACCGGGATGGGTAAGGTATCCGCTGGGCGATGAAATCCCAGTCGGGCCTTGTCTCAGGTAAGTTAAAATGTTTGTTTTGTGCAGGTGGTTTGGTCGTGTAACATGAAGTGATCTAGATTAATTCAATATGCGTTTTAATTACTATGTGTGGTCTAAGAGATGCAGGCAATCAGAAATGAATGCAAAGTGTTTTAATGCCCAAGTCAAAATGTTTGTTCGTATGAAGACGAATGGAGAAAGAGTCGAAGAATATGAGTTTTAGCTAGTCTAGAAGTGCAAGAAAGAAAGAAATGTTCTTTTTAGTCCTGCTTATGATGTCGTTTAAGAAGAGACGAGAGGAGGTGAAAAGGAAGGAACCTAATGCACCTAAATGAATGAAAAAAGGAAAGAAAGAACCCAAGGAGGACCTAGGGTCCCACTGGGTGTGCCAGAATGTTTCTATGCAAAATTGCTTTCTACATTCAAAAGATGAATAAAGAAACTAAAGAAATGGACAAGGCTAGAAGTACCTGATAAAGTCGTGCGCATCGAAATCAGACGTTGGAAGGTTCTCCTCTTTGGCTGTGGAGGAATGACACCTGCAAAGAAGAAAAGGCTAAAACACGGAAAAATGTTAGTCAAAGGATAAGGTGGGCTGTCAGGGGAACGCCCAATCCCAGAAGTACGAAGACTTCCTAGAAGGATATCAACCCACTGATAAAAAAGTAGAATATTGGATGAAAGTAGATAATAATGAAAGATAAAATGGCAGAAATAAATGACAGAAAATAAAATGCATACCTAATATGCAGCACTGTTCTGTACAGTCACCGGCGTCGGTCTCTGTGGTGCCGGCGTCGGTCAGGGAAGGTGCCGGCGTCGGTCAAACTGCCGGCGTCGGTCGGGGTAGTGACCGGCGTCGGTAGGGGCAGGTTCTAGACAGAGTCTGGATGAGTTGTAGAAGGTCTGGGAGAGTCAGGATAGGGTCTTGATAGGGTTTAATGGAGTCGAGACAGGCTCTGATAGAATCGAGATAAGGTCAGGACAGGGTCTGGGCAAGGTAAAGTCGGGTTTGGATAGAGTCTGGGGGTTTTAGTCGAGTCTGGATAGAGTTATAGATTGGGGTAGTGGGCAGGGATGTAAAGGAGAGATTTAGAACTTGGGTCTGTGGTTTGAAGATTCGGGATGACAGAAATAATGAACAAATAATAATCAGAAAGAGATGAAAATAAACAGAGAAAATACTTACCTGCCAGAAGACGTGATGAAAGCCATAGTTGAAGTTATCTGTGCAGTGCCGGATTGAAGCGAATGTAGATTGGTTAATGCCGGAGTTGGTTGATCGCGAAAGTGTTGATTGCTAGAGTCTGTGAATGTCAGAGTTCGAAGGTCGATTGAATGATTGATCGGTTTGATTAGCCTCTCGAATGGTTGGCAGATGCTGATGAAGGCGAGGGACGGTTCGAGAGATGGTTCGATAACCGTTCGGGAAACTGAATGATAACTGATAACGGATAACGGTAAGGTGACCGACGTCGGTAGGATTGCCGATGTCGGCCGATAAGTGACCGACGTCGGCAACATCGGCAGATGCACAATGGGGATAGAGTCTAGCTTTAGCTCTGTGCTCATTTTTACATGCTGCCAGGGTCAAGGTTGGTGGAACAAGTGATCGACAAGGGTTAAATAGGCGAAGAAGAATAAGACAGGGAATGACCAGGGGAGTCGACACGATTTCGGTGTCTACAGATATGGATATGAGATAGAGCTTAAAAATAATGTCATGGAATCAAAGAAACCCTGTTGTATCTACTCTTGGGATAAAGGAGGTATTTGGGGCTCAAATTTGGTAGATGTATCTCCTCTAACTCCCCCTTAGACAGTTGTAGAAGGCATTATTTGGGGCTCAAGGATGGGCCTTGTATTTTATTCATTCCTCTTATGGATGATAGATGTATAGGAGTTAGATTTGGGTGGCCATCAATATAACTTGGTCAATGGTAGCATTGTCTCAAGATTTTGGTAGGATTGTGTGCTTGAGAAGGAAGACACGACTCATGGTAGGATCTAGGTAGGTTGGATGAAGAATAATGGGTGTACCCATCATAAATTACTAATATGATTCTTTTTCATTTATGGTTATTTGGTGATATGTATTTCACTCAGTCTATTTTTGCATCCTTGTTTGGGTTTTGTAATGATTTAAATAGGGGAGGCCATAAACCTTCCCCTTATAGTTTGGACATTTATGGAATGAATGCCCTTTTTTAGTCCTTTTATGGGTCAAATGATGATGGATCCCTCCCTAAGTTCATATTTCAAGGTAAGATGGGCATTAGAGAAACCCGCTCCCATAGTTCATTGAGTGGTAAGGCTATTAGAGGAGGCCTTATTTTAACCCCATCTATTCATTTAAACAATGGAAGATTCCATTGTTCTCTTCCTAGCTATGTAAGTATCTATTTTAAAGTTTTAAATTCTATGTAAGGCTAGGTTTTGGGTTCAGGAGGACCCTACTTTAATACAGCCTTCTTTTGATGGTTAATAATGGATGATAGAGGAGTCCACTTTGGTCTTCTTCAAGTTATGGGTTTATGCAAGGAGATCAAATCTAGAGAGAACCCATATCAGTTTAAGTTAATTTGGTTTGGGATGGATAAAGGATTTATAACCAAATCCTAATTTTTCTAGAGTGGATGATAGAGTAATCTACCTTTACAAAAGTGATGTAAACATCCCAAGAGGTGGAATACCTAATTTTCTAGTTGAACTTATGTTCTGTACTTGGATTCTTGTTGTGATTTTATAGGCTATGAATCTTAGAGGGAAGGTAAACCCTCTTTCTATAACTCTACTACATGGAGGTTGTGTGTAAGACCCTAATGGTGGAAGACCTCCCTCTCTAGTGGATCTTCTTGTGTGCAGTGCCCTTAGAGAAGACATGATGAAGGAATATCACCCTTTAAGATTCACTTTTTAGAAACTTCTTTGTGTACTATAGGTTATGGGAACCCTTAAAATATTCATGTTTTATAGTCTTTCCATGATCGTGGGACCTTTATTCCACTTTTTAAAGGTTGGGGGAGCCTTCAAACCCTCTTTACTATACTTATAGGTTAAGGGATCCTTAAAACCCATATTGTGAAAAATCCTTAAAACCCACATGCTCTCTAATCTCTCCATGGTCATGGGACCTTTAATCCACTTGTTAAAGGTTGGGGAAGCCTTCAAACCCTCAATATTGTACTTATAATTTATGGGATCCTTAAAACTCTTGGTTGTGGGAATCCTTAAAACCCTCATTTTCTCTAGTCCTACCAAGGTTGTGGGTACCTTTACTACTCCTTTTAAAGGTTTGGGAAGCCTTCAAACCATTACTATTATTATTGGTTATTAGGGAGATCATTTTACCTTTTTTTTATGCTTGGATGTGGGTCCAGTTGTCAAAACCCTCACTACCCAGTTCATAGCTCCAATTTCAAAAGAATTTTTACCCAATCAAATAAAAAAACATCAACAATTTCATAATCATTGAACATAATATATTAGTGTGATTTTATATTTCTTATAACTATACCAGTGATGCTATCAAGTGTATGCCCATATGAAGATTGAGGAGGATGAGCATTATATGCATAATATAGTTTAGAAAATTTCTTGTTATCTTGTTCTTCATGATTTTTGAAGGGATGTTTATAAATTTTGATATTTTTAGTATCATTTTCTTGTGGTTTAGCCTCTTCATTAGGTTTACAAATGTCAATAATATTCTCATTAATGAGATCTTGAATTTTGAGCTTGAGCTTCATACATATATTAGCAGAATGTCTGACACATATTTGATAATAAAAAAATTCACTCCCATCAAAGATTATAAAATAAGTTCTAGATATATCTATTTTGAATGGTGGAGGAAGTGTCATAACATGACATTCAAAAATATTTTTTAGTAGCACATTAAGAGGTAAAGGTAGCCTTGAAAATTTTCTCCTTGGTGGAGCTTGTATTTTAAGAGTGTGTGGTGGTTGTGACATATAATCTAATTTAAATTTAAACTCATTTTTGTTATCATTAGTTTTGCTCTTATAATTAGGCTTGCCTTGAAACTTGATAATTTAAGTAGAAGGAGCATTGGATCTATACTTGAGCTTATTCAATGAAATGAATTTGACCTCACACTCTTTAAATAGATGTTACAACTCATCAAAGGACTTGAAAGTATCAAACATGATAGACATTTGAAGAGGAGTAAGTAATATTTGAGTGAAATTATATTAAATCTCTTTATAAACCATTTTTTTTTCATTTTAAAAAACATAGTCTTGTATCTTAGAACAAACTCACTAAGTATTTTATTTTGAACTTTTTTTATCTTTGAAATTTGAGCATAGGATAATTTAACATGAATAATGATATAAAAATGTGACAAAAACTAATTTTCAAAAAGGATTTAAATATGAAATTGACTTGATAACAAGATTAAAAAAACATATATAAGATAATATTCTTTGAGACTTTATGGAAAAATATTAGTTAACAATATGTCATTATCTACATAATCTAGACAAGATACATGGAAGGCATGTAATCTTGCTTAGAATAACCTTAGCCTTCATAGAGATGAATATTACGATACATAATACCATTTTAAAGAGGATACGATGAAATTAAATGTGCCAAATCATTATGCAATAAGGTACCAAAATCCAAGGAAGGGTTAACATGAGAAACAATTTGATTAATATTAGCTAGCTTGACTTGTAATAGAAGAAGGGATTGCTCAAGATAAGCATTGGTTATAGTAATTATAAGAGTGTAGGTACCATGAGTAGTCATAGAAGTAGATATAGGTTCAATGGAAGAAGTAACTACAATGAAAGTATGGGATTTTAGAATTTGAAATGGAAAATTTGGAGAAGAGGATAAGTTAGGTTGATGCTCAAATTTATATTAAATAATTATTTATATGATATTATTAATTTATGACCTTAATGAAATCTAGATCATTCTTCTAGTTGGCCTTGATCTACTTCATTAATATCACTTTGTCAAGGTGTGTATTTTTCTCATTATCATATTCATCATAAATACTATCATTATCAATTTCAATGTAAATTTCACTTTCATTATGACTTTTCATTATAGAAGAAACCAAATGGAGCTTAATCTATGAAAAAATTATAATACTTAATCTAGCATTACACCTTAGAGTCATACAATATAATTGAAAGTAACATAATTAATCAATCAATAAAAATTACTAGCTAATAAGATAAAGTATGAAAAAATAAAGGATAAAGGACAATCTAGGCAAGGGTTTAAATGATTTGTAGGCTCTCATATATACTTGATCAATCATTGATTATTGTTGACCCAATATTTTAGAGCATTAACTACAAAGGTAGAAAAAACTATATATCCCACTAACCCAGGTTTTGAGGGTAAGTTGAGAGTAACTTCTGTCAGTAATATTCTCCTCTCATGTGTACCACAAATCAAATAGATAAAAAAAGGCTTCCTATTGGTGTAAACAAGGGCTCATCATATTTTGTATATACCATCAGGCACATGGAAACTAAAGTTTATTTTTATATCTATATTATGGCTATAAGTAAATCAAAAAGACCCCTTGTGTCATGATGTTTGTAAACACAAAACTACATAGCCCTATGTGATAGTAAGTATTTTTAAAACTACTAGAAAATAATTTATAAAAAAAAATGAAAAAGAAATTTGAAATATTTTGAATAGGAAAATAGTAAAATTCATCTTGAAGTCGAAAGAAAGAGCTTTTGTGTTTATATCAATCCAAGGTTAAGAAAGATAAATCTTTGTCATAGATAATACTCAAGGTTTGAAATAGTAATATTTCAATGTCAAAATTTTATAGAATTAAACTAAAACTCTAAGCCAAAAATCAACAAGTAATAAATAATGTTTTAACTAAAACGCAGACTCACCAAAATGTTTACACTAGAATTAATTATAATAGATAATTAAATATAATTAAAACTGTAAACTATTAAAATATTATCTAGGAAGTTAATTAATATAAAATATAGTAAATAAATATATCTACAAAATTTATAAAAGTTGTAAATTACTAAAAATAGAAACTAGGGATAGGGTTAAATTATTATCTTTGCAAAGAAAATTAATGTGGACTCTATTAACTTTCTATAAGCTGTATCTATTTTAAATAACCTATAAACAAATATACATCAAAAACATATATCTAATATATATATATGGACAAGGCTTTAAAATGAGGACAAGGTCAAAATGTGTTTTTATTTACTAATGCAATTTTGTTTGAATATACTATTTATTGAATCTAAAAATTTGGGCTTCTTTATCTCTATCTATAATTGAACTATTTATATGTGGATCCCAATTTGACATGCAAAAGACCTATAAAATTTATATAGTAGTCCTATACAGGCACACAAAAAATATAAAATGCAAAAATGGTGGAAAATTGGGGTTGTGGGAATGGCCAAACTATCCTCATAAAATCCATTGTTGACTAAGTGTTACCTACATAACCCTCAAGCCTTAGGCTGATGTAATTCTCCCATTGGGGAAGATCATGTGAATACAAATAACTAGATTTTATTAGAATGCTTGAAAAAATATTCCCTTAACTTGAAATAAAATGATGGTAAACATGGATTAATATTGTGGTTTTATAATATAATTACAATAAAAAAACTTCACTCAAAAGATAGTTGATTTTAAAATCATAAAATAGATGATATTGTCAGTGAGAGCTAGTTAAGTTCAAGTGTGAGCCTTGATGTGGTTTTATGGTAGGATGTTCAAATATTTTTTATATATGACCTATTGGTATGTGTGGTAAATCCATTATGAAGATTTTTTTTTAAAATACAATCGTTATAACACAATGGATAGGGCCAAAATAATGGACAAGGTCATAGTGTACCCTTGTATACCTAGTGCACTCTTGTCTAATAGGGACAAAGGATTTTAAAAATAAAATGAAAGTTAGGTATATGATGAATAAATATCAATATAGATAAAATAGGGAAGTATATGAGATATACATAGTAATTTCAATATTTTACAATATTTCTTAGAAACTATGGGTTAGAAGAATGGCAAATTGACCAAGCAAGGTAAACATGTTAAGAATGAGCATTGTCAAGCATATGTTGATTAAATTTTGATGTATACATTACCAATAATATCTCAAATATGAAACACCTCAAAATATAAATAGTTTAACTAAGTATAAATACCATTTAAAAGGTCAAGTCACAAGTTTTCAAGTTTTGAAAGTCATACAGAATATTTCACAACATATTAGTAGTACACAAGATTTTACACAGTTAACTAGGTAGGAGAACTACATTTAGGTTTACTTACCTATTTAGAGTATTAGATATTTAGGAATAACTTAGTAATATTGGGTCAATTAAGGTTGTCTCAATGTTTCCCTTTCACCCTTTGTTCTCATTTTATATTTATCTTATAGTGCACAACTAGGGTTTGGATTAAAGATAAGTAAAATAGGAATACTCAATCAAATTCACATAAATAAAAAATACACGGGCATTCTTATTAGACATAATTGGAGTGGGTGACATATTC
The DNA here is from genome assembly GCA_037957365.1 of Torreya grandis. Taxonomy (NCBI): domain Eukaryota; kingdom Viridiplantae; phylum Streptophyta; class Pinopsida; order Cupressales; family Taxaceae; genus Torreya; species Torreya grandis. Next base: position 1,748,209 of record JARHVA010003944.1, read on the forward strand.
ATATATTTTTAAAAATATAGTTCATAATTTCACAATACATCAAATAGGGCCACACTACATAGGTGTCTAGGGAGTGCAGGCTTATCCAAGTGGACACACACACTCTGTTTTGGATTTGAGTAGTGATAGGCTCATTTCATACTTATTTTGATGAGTGTATCCTTTTAAAAACCAAAAAATACTTGTAATAATATAATCACATCATTCATTTAATGTTTTATAGGAGTAATAAGTTACTATATTTAGGTAGTTAGACTTATAATTTGTTAGTAATTATATATCTTAAGAAATTTTATGGATTCAACAATTTTATGTTATTAGGGTCATAAATCCTAAAATAAATAAAACATATTTATGAACCCACTTATTTAATTTAGCATATAATTTTTTTAATTCCTTAGGGTTTCCTTTTATTTTTATTAGAGTTTCATATTTATGCCTTAGGGTTTTATTTTCAGGTCTGATTCTACTATATTGGATTACTTTATTATGGTTTTTACTTGTATGTCTCATATCTAATTCAATGTAGATCTATTTTCAAAATGCACCAAGGTTTTTTTGTTGGTCCTACTGATATGATCAAAAACCTATTTTTTTGCCAAAATTTTATAAGAATTTTCTAAATTTTGTAATTTAATATTTTTATTAAATACCAACTAAAAGAAAAAATATTTACCTATTTTCCATTTTTTTGTGTTTCATTTGTTTATTGATCTTTATCAAAAACCTCTTTTTATTTCCAACAATTACTTATGGGTTTCCCAATGTGGTCAGTTCTTTATTTTTTATAATGTATGATGCCTATAATGGATAATCATAGTTCATGTTTTCTAATTCAATTTATTATTTTAATAATTATATGTTTTTCCTTTGAAATGCAAAAATTTCAACAACTATGTAATTCTATAGATGAAATTTTCATGTAAACATTTTGCTGAAATAAATAATCAACCATGTATACCCTTCCATAATTCAAATTGTTGTATTATTCAATTCATGTTACCCCTTAATACCACTAGGTGACAAATTCCATGTATGGCTCCATTTTTTCCTCCTTCCTCTAGTCCTCAAGGATGTTTTAGCTAACACCCACTCCCATTATTCTCCCTAGGAAAATATTGGGTCCTGTAGTCCATGATGTTTAATCTAGAAGAGCTATGATACCCCATCATTTCTAATAGAATGTATAAATTTAAAATATTCCTCATCATCACAATATATCTCCTATAAATACAAATATTGATACTAAAAACCATTGTTTTATTAAATTTGGACATATGTCTAAGGATCTATACTTAAATAGTATTGCCATTTATGGTTTTATAATTGATGAATTAGATTTTAATACTACTATTATTTTTATTAAAACTTAGTTCTGTAATCAGATCCCAATTATATACTAATTAGTTTTTTACCTTTAAATTCATATTTAGGGGAAATGATCCAACAGTTGAAATGGGTCCTGATCACATAATATGGCTCAATAGTTATCATCGTATTACCTAATAGTTATTATAGTATTATTTAATATTTATCTAAATTTTACCATATATTAACCATTAAAATCATGACATATAATATTTAAAAAAATAGTTAAAATTTTTAAAATATACTTACTAAAACCATTATAAGTATTGGATAAAACTTTTCATCGACCATGTGCCCAAAGTAAAACATTCTTGTCAATATTATTATCTTATGTAAAACTAGAATGTGCCCATTCTATGCTAGATAAGAACATATGACTCTATAAATTTATCATATTATCAATTTAGAGGCCATTGTCCTCATTTCAAAGTGTAAAATGGGCATGTCCCCATTCTACCTAAGATAATAATATGGGCATCTATTGCTCATATTATTCCTATCTTGTGTAAAATGGGCATGTTCTTGTAAAACCAAAGTTGTTTCCATATAAGATAATATAAATTTAAAATTTTTAAACATTATGTAATAGGATATGTTAAATAATTACCACAATTATATGTTTTAAATTAAGGTTGATATTTGGTTTGATGTCATATAACACATAATATATTCATGACTAACAGACCTAGTCACAGTCTTATGTGAAATCTAAAAATTAAATGTCCATGAAGGCCCATTTTAATTTTAATTTAAGATGTGCCCTAAAATATTCCATGACTCTGTGACCATGTGATCTCATTATAATTTCAAGTTGTATTCACTTGCTATCATAAGTATGTTTAAAACATTGTATGTGCTTTATTGGTTTTCAGGACATGATAGAAATATGTTAGCATATTGTCAGTGGGAAAAGGTATACATATGGTTTGATAAAGAGGACTTAATTTTTCAATGGATCGATGAATTTTTTTTGTTCCACCTTGATAAAAAAATATACCTCAATAAATCCATGAGTTTCATGATGATTTTTATATGTTCTTTTCTGATGTTTTATAATTATTAAAATTAATATACATTGTGCTTTAAATTTTTTTTGTTATTATATATATATATATATATATATATATATATATATATATATATATATATATATATATATATTGTGTAGTGAAGTCTTTTTCTTATAGATATTTGCTTTTGGTTGGAGTTAAAATAGAATCTAAGATACAACATGGGGCCTAGTCCCTAGAAAAAAATAAGAAACATGGGTATAGATAAACCATAACCTAGTAACAAGAACATAATAAAAAATAGGCAAATTAAACAAGAAAACCCCAAAAAAAGTTGTCAAGAAATTAAATAAGGGTAATAGAACCAATTAACAACACAACAACAAAGAAAGGAACAAAGTAGTAAACAAGTATAATATGGTGAACTCCTTGGTAGAGCATAGGCCCAATCATCAATGTGAATACTCACCCACAAGATGAAGGATTGTGTCTTCCCTTACTGGAAATGAGGGATTCCAAGGTCCATTATGTGCCACCATCAATGGATCTAAGGGCATCTAATTACAATATTTTTACCCTAGACTTTTTGCCTCCTTTACCTTTCTTGTCATAGTGCAATTTTGATAGCAAACAACTCTAGGGGATAAGGGTTAAAATCTCTCTTGAGCATAGATGGTCTCTTTTATCCTCCTAAAGGGAGGTATCACTCACTTCAAGACCATTTTTTAGGAAAGATCCTTCAAATTATGAAAACCCATTTAATTTTGCCTTGTCCTACCCTTTTGAACCAATAGGATACTACCTTTACTCATTAAAAAACATTCCACCTATTGGCTACCTAAAACCCCTTTAGTGATGGGTAGAGATATTTGTTCCTACTTATGAATACCTTGTTGTGAATCAATTCCCAAAATCCCTTAAGTGGATTCCTTCATGACTAGAGTAGCCCCCAAGGAAGGCTTATTAATGTTTATCAAAGGAAAAGGAAGTTCCTTTTTAACTATTGGAGGAGAAAATACATGAGAAGAAAAAAATATTTACCCAATTTAGAATAACTGATCAAAGGATCAACACCTTGGCCAGTGAAAAGGTGGTCAAAATCAACAATTTTTTTTTAACTATTAATAAGATCCAAGTTGGGGCATCCAATATTTCTCACCAATTGTTTTAATAATGGAGATCCAAAACCTACACAAACTTTCCTTGAATATGATGCCACTTTTTTTTACCTGATTGCACTTAAAGAATCTAAAAGGTAACCCTTCATAATTGATAAATTGTCCAAGATATGTAAGAGGATAAGATTTTCATGGAATGATTAAAGGGTTTTTAAAATTAAACCATGACATAAAACCTTACAAACCTATTCTAAATGTCCATTTTTTGATCAAATTTGATGAAAACCCCTAAAATTTTGACCAACTACTACAACAAACCAACATCATGCATGACCAAAGGAAGATTGTATAACCTGATCCAAATTTGAGCCTTTGAAATTATTTTAGTATCTAGGTCAAATAAGGGGCCCAAGGGAACATAAACACAACATGGTTTCTAACAAACCATGGGTCATTATTCCACATGAAATCCCAATCATCCATTGTTGGGAAAAGGACCAAAATATACCATTCTAAAATGGAGAAAAAGAGAAATTTGTAAGTTTAAACCACACACCTTTCGACCACTGAGATAGATCTTCCAAAGAGGGACATTTTCCTAAACATCTAAAAATAAGGGTTTTAAAACCCAAAGTCTCATCAATATATGATATTACCTCATCATTAAATTATAGAGTAGGGGAATCAAAATAAAACACTAGAGGGACCTCCCCCAATAAGGTTGTCTCAAGTTTAGGCTGACTCAAACCTATAGAATTAGAAGCAGTTCCTACCTCATCCTTTTCCTTACTACTCATATTAAACATAGGAAAGGAAATGATACTCTTATCAACCATATGGGGTGAGATAATAGGGTTTGAGTTAATAATAGAGAAGAAACAAAAATTTCCAAAGGAATGAAAAGGGTTAGCCACATTCTTGCAGTTAGAAAAGACTAGTGTCTTTTGAGACTTCACAAGAACCACCCTTTCTCTTTCTAGCTTGGAATTACTGCCATACCCAAAAGTTATTCATACACTTCCATCCATGGTGGCTTCTCCAAAATTCCTCTAATCATAGGAAACCTAAATATTTTGGCACCCCAATCCATGATAACAGTTGCCCCTAGAATTATAATAAGATCCCTGAGGTTATTTTTTCCTACCCATTACCCACCATTGTTGTAAATAATATTTTCCTCACCGATCCCATTGCTACATTCTACTCTTCCTTTTCCATCTACCACATCGCTCTCCTTCACTTTTTTTTCCATATTTTTGTGCAGGGAAGTCATTGATGTAAAGGAAAGATAAAGAAAATATAAAGGTTCAACATATTTGTAGTTTGTAAATAAATTCATCTAGAAATTTTTAGACCAAAAACTAAACTTTAAGTAATTTCCTTGTAGTTGAACACTTCACAACCTTCTCCTTCTTACATCATTAGCTTCCATAGCTAGTGTTATTAAAACACACATTGATAAGTGTGAATGTTTAAACTTATGGTATATTGTTATTGGCACATCTCTCATGACATAAAGTAGAAAAATGATAATTAATATTGTTGGGAAATACGAAAGCACAATTGATTACCATATACAAGCAACTTTACATGCGGAATTAAACTAGAATCACAAGTAACTAGAAACTAGAAACAACATAGAATATGAGAGACAATACACAACTTGTATTAATACTCATCCAAAAAAGAATATAATAAAGAAGATGCCACTTCTTCTTCACACCTTTCAGAGGCTTCCCACACCTCAAGTGTATAGTAATTCTTTCCTCAAAGCTTTCTCTCTTATGGTCTCAACACACAACTCAAACATAGAGTTGGTGTTCACCTCCAACTATTCAGTATCCACTACTGCCAGTACACCAGTGCTCCACGCACTCCAAGTAGATCTCCCCTAAACTTGTAACAACTTGCAACTCAAATGATCTTACTTTGGAAGGATCTTCCTTGCCTTCCTCTTTGCTCTCTTTCTGAGTACACACTATACTCCAAGTAGATCCTACTTAATCTTGCTCCCTGTTGTGTTACTATCACCTTGATTCTGTTTCCACCTATAGATCAACCTAGTTCTGCACACCTGCAAACCTTAGACCTTGCACATACATACACCTGTAGATCGATGATCTTACTTACCCATGTAGATCTTCTAATGTAGCCATGCACACCTACTGACCAAGATCCTACACACCTGAAGAACCCTTCTGATTCTCCAAAACCAGCACCCACACTTGGCATTGTTGTGGAACTAGGAGGAACACCCTTGCTCACTTCACACACAGAAGGAGATAACTTTACTCAACTCAAACTAGCACAAATTTCAATACAGCCCATGAGTCTCTTAAATAGATCTCATGCAAACAATAATTAGACACCTAATTACAATAATTAGATTCACAGCTCGAGACTATAATTAGCCCTCAACATGAAAACACTCAGTTTGTTAACTAACTGTTTGTGAAATTGGTAGTTTTGAACTGCACAAGTGACCGACATCGGTCCCTGTCTACCTGGGGGTGACCGACACCAGCTGACTTCTGATCGACATCAGTTGCTCTTCTATCTGTACTCTATCGATGTCAGTTGGCCTGACTGACACCGGTGTCTGTGACACTCAGCAACCTCCTCCCCTATTTGCATCAGTGAAGATTTTAGCTCCACAACCTAACAATCTCACACTTTGAGATAAATAGCTACACTATACCTATACCTGTACCCCATCTAATCTGTTTCTTGGCTTGTATCCCTCTTCAAGCTCAACCTTGAAGACCAACCACCACACAACCTGTGGTGCACCTTTTGTCATCTGAGTACCCTGCCACATCCGAACCTACAAACCCATGTAGTGAAGCTTGACCCTGCATAGCATGAATACATGTTGCTATTCCATCTCAAATACCTGAGAACCCACTTCCCTGAATTGGCTCCTAACTCTCTGACAGCTCCTACTACTAGGGAAAACTTAGGTCTATACCAGACCTCATGTGATTTTGGACACTAAAATGTTCAGCCCTTAGTTTACTCCAGTTCTGCATCCTATGTATTGAACCTCACCAACACCTAATTCACATCAGCTCCCACTGGGGACAAATCAACCTGTGATCTTCCATGTCTCTCATGCCAAAGAATTTTGTTGCTCCAAATTCCTCATGACATGCCACTAAACTAACCTTACCCTTAGCTCAGAAAAACCCTGTATGTCTGAACCTGTTAGCTAGCATACCATCCACATACAGTAACCAGATAATGTTATGACCATCATCCACTTGGTAATACAAACACAATGGTTATACTGACATTGACTAAAGCCCTGCTTTGTCATCCACCTGCTACCACTTGTCAGACCTGTCCCACTATTTTGTAGCTTCCTCAAGACCATATGACCTGGCCTTCCATCTCACGTGTCCATTCACTCTATTCTTTAACTAAGGTATCCATTCATCTCAATGCTTTCATACCAACTGGAAAATCTACCAAATCTCCCGTTTGGTCCTGCATCCTGTTCATGCCATGCTCCCACTCTTTCCTAGATCCTTCCTACTCTACAATCAGCAACTAGTATAAAGAAGAGAACAATGAATTTGAGGCTTACTTGCACTTTCAATCCTCCCCATGGGAATTTGAGACTCCTTGATAGCTTGCTATCTACCCAAAATCTATTACAGTGACCAACCTCAGTCACCACACAGTTTGCATCTGACTGGCGTTGGTTCCATGCGCCTGTCCTGACTACCAACCCCACTGATGTCAGTGTCTACCTGTTGTCGACATCGATCCTTCTGACCGATGTTAGTCTTACTGTAGCTAACATCGGTCCTCCTAACCGATGTAGGTCTTACCCTACCCGACACTACTAGCTCTGGTCTGCACATGATTGACATTGGCATCTATCTGTTTGATGTTGATTCCTCTTGACTGATGTCAGTACCTGTGTTCGCATGTGAGTGATGAATTTTTACCTGAGATCTCTCCATGGATCAAAACCCTATCCAAACCACCTTGCTCAGAGTTACTCAGCCTTCTCCACTGATCTCTATCTGTCATCTCCTCCAAGAACACCAAGGCTTTCCAGTTCTTAAGTCTGTCAAACACATCTGTCTTCCGCTTAAGAACATGCATCTCCTTCTTGCTCATGTGACCAAGCCTACAAAGCCATGTCTCCGTAATAGAATAAGAATCAGTAATACAAGCAAGTAGATAAAGAGTACCTGCTTTCTTACCACCTGCTAATTCAAGTGCATCCACTGTGAGAGTTTTTGTGCATCTCTCATCACCCAACTTTCCTAAAGCAATTAGCCGCATCTTCAAGACTAGGACCTGCATGATCTTCTTCAACACCCATGTGTTGGCTGCCTACAATTTCAGCATCACTTCCCCTTTGCCAATAATTTGACAAGGCTCACCAACCCCTCTACTTGGGGCTGCATGGAAAGAGGCAACAAAATCTATTAACCAAGATTCAACTTTATCCAGAACATCCTGTGCAACAACACCTGCAACATATGCTTCTTCATGCTAATCTGCTACCAACCAACAATCTTTCTTTTCCTGCTCTTTCTTTCCATAGGACCGTAATTGACCATTCATGCTTTTCAATTCCTCCATTCTTAGCTTACTTTCTTCTACCATTGCTATAGTCCCACTCAATCAGAAACCCCTGAGAGTGACTTGTAATCAAACACAAAACTTTCTCCCTACAACCTTAGCTCTTATACTACTTTGTTGGGAAATATGGAAGCACAATTGATTACCATATACAAGCAACTTTACATGCAGAATTAAACTAGAATCACAAGTAACTAGAAACCAGAAACAACACAGAATATGAGAAACAATACACAACTTGTATTAATACTCATCCAGAAAAGAATACAATTAAGAATATGCCACTTCTTCTTCACACCTCTCAGAGGCTTCCCACACCTCAATTGTACAATAATTCTTTCCTCAAAGCTCTCTCTCTTATAGTCCCAACACATTACTCAAACATAGAGTTGGTGTTCACCTCCAACTAGTTAGTATCCACTACTGCCAGTACACCAGTGCTCCACACACTCCATAAGTGCTCCACACACTCCAAGTAGATCTCCCCTAAACTTGAAAAAACTTGCAACTCAAACGATCTTACTTTGGAAGGATCTTCCTTGCCTTCCTCTTTTCTCTCTTTTTGAGTACACACTGTACTCCAAGTAGATCCTACTTGATCCTACTCCCTGTTGTGTTGCTATCACCTTGATTCTACTACCACCTACAGATCAACCTAGTTTTGCACACCTACAGATCAATGATCTTACTTACCCATGTAGATCTCCTAACATAGCCATGCACACCTACTAACTAAGATCCTACACACCTGAAGAACCCTTCTGATTCTCCAAAACTAGCACCCACACTTGGCACTGCTGTGGAACTAGGAGGAACACCCTTGCTCACTTTAAACATAGAAGGAGCTAACTTTGCTCAACTCAAACTAGCATAAATTTCAATACAGCCCATGAGTCTCTTAAATATATCTCATGCAAACAATAATTAGATCTGTAGCTCGAGACTATAATTAGCCCTTAACATGCAAACACTCGATTTGTTAACTAACTGTCTGTGAAACTGGCAGTTTTGAACCACACAGGTGACCGACGTCGGTCCCTGTCTGCCTGGGGATGACCGACACCGGTCGACTTCTAATTGACGTCGGTTGCTCTTCTATCTGTACTCTATCGACGTCGGTTGGCCTGACCGATGCTGGTGTCTGTGACACTCAGCAACCTCCTCCCTTGTTTGCATTAGTGAAGCTTTTAGCTCCACAACCTAACAAATATAATTTTGAAATGAAAATTGATTAAAAATTAATTAAAATAAATTATTAGCTCAATAATTATAAAACTAATTTTTTGAAATATATATTATTCTTCCACTCATATTTAAAAAATAATACCATTACATTATTAATTTTTTAATTTAAGTATTTCACATGTATAACAAATAATTCAATGAAATAAATACTAACCTTAAATTCATATTAAATAATATTATGAATGTAAGGTCAAGTTATTGGAGCATGCTTTGGAATATAAATTTAAAAAAAACCTACATCCTAGGGCAAGATGGTATGATATATTTGTTTACGATCTTTAATAGTTTTACCTTAGCATTCATTACTCTATTTGAATAGTGCAAGGTATTATTCAATAGCCTCATTTTATTTTTAGGTATCTTAGTTGATCCTCTTTTCCTTTTTTTTGTTTGGTTTCCATGCCTAGATTATTCTATCTACATCAATGTCCTATTTAATTTTATTTAATTTAATACATGTTTCATTAGGTGTCAAGTAACCCCAATACAATGATTCACCTTCTTCTCTCCATAAGGGTTTCAAATATTAAAACCTCACCTTCTTAGCCACATTCCCACCTTCAAGTTTAATGTAATTTATATACACATCTACCCTTCCCATCCATATCTTTTTATTTTAATTTGTTGGTCATACTATAAGCATATGTCCCACCTACACATCTGAATATAGGTTGAATGCCTATTTAGATCATCCAAAAATAAGCCCTACTTGGGATATTTTGATTAATGTTGTCTTGTTTATGAAAATGTGTGGCCATTCAAATTTGTTTTGAATCAAGGTTCAAAAAATTTAGTTTCATGCCACATATTACATGATATCTTCACAACTATTGAACCCAATCATAGTCTAATGTAAAATACCCAAATTAACATTTATACCTAGGCCTCTTTTATTTTAAATTAGCATGTAATCCCCAATATTTTATCATATTTTTAAAACTAAAATTTGGGAATATGGAGAGATAAAGTGAATTAAAAATTTTAATAGACCCACACATCTTATTGATGCCATATTGAGAAAAAATAGACCTCCATAACTCTATGGATTCATGATGACCCAAACCTAAAATTTAAATAATTTTCTTGTAGTTCAATGCTTCAAAACCCTCTTCTTCTTGCATCACCAGCTTATGTTTTGTTCTTAAAACACATAACAAAAAGTGTGAACACTGAAACTTACAATGTTGCACTGTTACTAGTGCATCTCCTATGAACTTAAGTAGAATAATATTAGTAAATGTAAATTGTTAAAAATATATTTTAGTAGCATAATTGAAAATATATTGTTAGTTAAAGAAAAATATGCAAAAAAAAATTAAATAAATATCAATTTTACACACATTAAATAAATAATATAGTTACCTCATTAACAATGGGTCAATGTATAAAAGCTAATCAAATAAAAGCAATCAATATTAATCATTATGATATTTCTATCAGGAATCAACTATGTTGTTTTTTGAGTCAAACTCATTGACCCATGTTTCATGAGTAGTGGTTCACATGAACCCATCCCTGATGAGAATGAAGGGTCCACTTAGCACTAATTGTATCTAGGTGATGCTCACAAGGGTGAAGCATTGGGCCTTCTTATGAGGTCACCCATCCCAGTACTACTCCAACTCAATTGTGCTTAACCATGGAGTTTCCTCCAAGGTTAATCCCAATTATAATTAGGATAAGATTATACAAATTGGAGGAGGTAGACCTAATAAAGCCTTTTAACAATGGTTTATGAAAGACGATTCTCATCTTAAAGAGGCAATAAATAAAATGAATAAGAATGATGGTACTTTTTGTACTAAATCTAATTTAATGGAAATGAATTTTAGGTTCAAATACTGATGGAGATTAGATAAAATGTAAATATAGAATGACAATCTCAAATAAAATATATTCTTACTTTGTTATGCAGAACTATGTGCAGAGTATGGAAGGCCTAAGGACTCTAGTTAAAAGAAAGAATGAAGATCCTAGTAATGGTAATCAGGATAAGAAGATGAAAGGTTTGGTTGTGAATAAACAAGAGCCTTATATTTATCATCCAATGGATATTAAGTTAAATAATATCATGGATAACTAGGTTAAAGTGTATGAGGCATGGAAATGTGTAGGGTGTTAGTTTCAAGGTGTTATTTTTTTGTTGTTTTCTAGATGTTTTTGTGTTTTTATATTAGTATATAGTTTTTTATCTCCTTAGACAGGTGTTTATATGTTTTTGAGTTTATATACCAAGCCTACATGCTCTATGTAAAGGGTAGGGTCCCTATTTAAAACCATCTTTTACCATTGATAGAAAATATGGTTTAATTACTTTAAAAAAAACCCATAATTGTTATTATTTTTAAAAAAAAATTTATAACACTTAACAAAATTTACAAAATAATCACAAATTTTCACATTCATAAATATAAAATCCCCAAAAAATTTATTTTTCTAATATGAATAAATGACTTTTTTTTAATAATGTTTATGAAACAAAGAAATTCATAGGACTATAAGATTGTGATCAATTTGTTTTGTGTAAGAATAACTTTGTAAAATATCATTATTACATTATATTTGTGTTATATTTATTTATTTTTCATGTTACATTTTTGATATATATAACACAAATATAACATAATTATGATATGTTATTACACAAAACAAATTAATCACAATCCTATAGTCCTATAAATTAGTTTGTTTCATAAACATTATTGAAAAAAATCATTTATTCTTATTATAAAAATATAATTTGAAATAAATTAAAAAATGGTTTCAGATAATTGATATTATTATATTATAAGAAACATTGATTCTCTAATTTTTTCCTTAACATTATAAATTGTGAAACCCTAAAATCTCTAATTCAAATAATTTTTTTTATTTTTTCTTTGTTTTTTACCAATGGCACCTAAAAATTTAAAAAAATTGAAGAACAAATCATTTGGTTGTTAAGGGTGAAATGCAACACCAAACCACAACATGTCTTGTTAATAAAAATAATTTAACTACAAACAAGGAGAACATATTTTTTTGGTTGAGTATTATGAATGACATTGTATTGTGCCCTTTTTTAGTGTGATACATAGGTGGGTAGTTCCATCATATGCCACCCCTACACTAATTATATATATGGGATGGTATCATAAGGATAAAGTGGAGGACCATATAAACAATGATGGAAATACATTTATTGATGAAATGAGGGGAGATTTAAAATATAATATTGACCAGCTACTGAACTTAATTTCATATAAAATTGACATTTTAAAAAACTTTTTTGAATCAGTATACTATAATTATCACCCATTTCATTTATAAGTTTTAAATATTGATTATTTGAGCTTAAATGTGTGATATGACAAAAAAATGTCAGCTTTTTAGTTTTGAACTTAAACCAGCTAGAGAATGATTGCGTTCATCATATGAAATAGTCATATTAAGCAAAAAATAACAATACCTAAGATATAGAATAAAAAATAAAACATAATTAATGCATATTGGGAATTGGAAATTATTGGTTCCTTGTTTCAATTGATCATTTACATTTTCATTGTTAAAAAAATTCATATAATTAATACTCTCAGTTTGTTTCATTGTTTAATATTTATATTTATAGATATCTTATAAATAAATATACTTTAATAAACCCTATCACCCAAAATTATTAGGTTGTTGAGAATTGAAGCATGGAAGATCACGGTCGAAGATTGATCATGGTATCAAGGAACTGTTACATTAAATGAATTTTATCCACTCAAGTAAACCCTAAATTAATGCATATTAAGAATTAAGCATAGGTGATTTCTTGTTTCATTTCACCATTTAGATATTCATTATTCAAGCTTTGTGTGAAAGTATACTCTCAGTCCATCTCATTGTTCAATCTTTCTCCAATATTTTAATAATGTCAATGAGTATAAGTAATTTTCTATTTGATAGAATCTAAAATAGGTCATAAGATGCCCTAAGATATCCATAATATTTGTATGATATGTAAGTTGTATCTGTAGTGACATTTATCAAGACTATTAATATTATAAATGACATCCCATATTAAAATATCTTAAATTATGGTGTGTTATAAATGTGAATATGGATGCACATAAATATATAATCATTAGTTGATATTCAAGAATAATTTTTTAATTTTCCAAACCAAGATATTTAGGGATTTATGTTACACTTAATTTTAATATAATGTTTTTGTAATTAAGTTATAAGGATTATTTTTATTTTCAATGCATGCAAGTAATAAGAGAAATGTACCAAAAATTTAGCTAGATTCTAATGAGCTCAAAACTTAATGTGCATGTTTATTGTAATGTTGATTGGATAACTTGTTTCACACTTGAGTTTTACATCTCAAATACAAGTTTTATAGATATATCTCAATACTTACATAATCAAGATATGAATATATATGGATGGATCTATTCTCCCTTTAATTCACTATCAAAATTAAATACAATATTACATACAAATTGTCAAAAGACTCATCTCTGATTCATATTCTTTATTCTTTTCCATGGATGTCATGATGTAATGATGATACTTCAAAGTATGTATGTAGATTTCTGATGCATGTGACTACATGCTTCTTTAGTTTACCTTTATACTTAATGCAAATATTTTTATGTTTAAATTTAAATGCTTATGAGCTCGAAATCAATACATTACGCACATTTGCATGTATCAAAATCAAATAACTATATGATATTAATATTTTTGATGATAAACATACAACATATTTCTAATACTAAATATAATACAAAGGATGAATGGACACATCTTTTCCTCATGTCCATACAAGTTGATTTTTTTTCATGAGATGTGTTGTAGTACGACTAAGGTTGTAGTAGACAATTATGTCTAATGCACTATATTATTGTAATATTTTATAGTTTCCTTTATATTAAGTACATTATCATGATATAAATATGGAAGGATGGATATATTCTCCCTTAAACTCAATACTAAAACTAAATATATTATTTTATCCAAAGCATCAAAACACATATATTTTCTTTGAGACTCTTTTTCTATCTTATGAATATATCTAATGCCAAAAAGCATTGTCAATACTATGAAGTGTGTATGTAGATGTATGATGTCACATTATGACTATAGGATTCCATGGTTTTCCTTTATAATCAATGTGGGGAGTCAAGAACTATGTAGGTGAAGTGTATGTGGATGTGCATAGGGTGGTGAATTGGTGAGGTGGGGTGGATGGTGGGTGAGTTTTTGTGGAGGGGGGTTTAGAATGCTACTTATATTGAAAATTAATTTGTTACTTAATTTTTATTTTTATTTTTGATATCTTCAGTGTCCAATATTATGTAACAGTTTTTATAATTAGTGTTGACATGAAAATGATGTCAAATCATGAATTCATAGTTTTATGTTAAGACTAAATATAATACAAAATATCAATAGACATATTTTATATGTGACCATCCATTTGTGTTCCTTTGTATGGGATTTAATAATAAAATTGATACTATGAATGATGTTTATGGTTGTCAAATACCATTATATGATCGTGAGATTCTATATTTTAAATTTTGTACTTAATATTTCAATGAGGAATTTTGTCAACATCACTCCCAGACTTAACCTTTGTCTCATCTTACAGACAACCAAAGTAAATAATCACATAATTCTTCACATTACTACATTTTTGTATGTCCTAATCTTCCCAAGTTTCCTTCAAATAATTATTACCTTTCCTTGATTACTTGGGTGCTCTTATAATATTGTCATGAAATTATCCACACCTGATGGGCTATTTATGGCACTTTTCAAGATGGAGATGATAAATAGTCCAGATGGATTTTATGGTAGAAAATTATGATGTGACAAGATTAGGAAAAAATAGAAAAGTGTGCCATAGGTTAAAATTGTAGCATTGGGAATGTACATCAATATGAATTGTTACATAACTAAAAGTGTTTTAATTTAAAAAACATGTTATTATTAAAAGAAAAATAAATTACCTTACTAAAACATGGTTATTTTCAAAACTTACCTTATCTTATTAAAAAGACATGGTTATTATTACCTTATTAAAAATTGAATTGCCATTTTCTAAGTTCTCTAAGATTGACCATCTAGTTACTACAAGTTGACTAATGATCCTTGCAACTCTAGATGTATCCCATTGTCTAAATGCATTGAATGATTAGTAAAACCAAAAAATGATAAAATTACATGATGTAAGTTTCATTCAATATAAAAAAAGTTTTAAAAATAAAAAATTAAATATATGCACATCATATTCATTAGTAAATTGATGGGAAACAGATATAAAACGTAACTTTATATATTAGTAATGATAAGATGGAAATAGAAAAAGAGGTTTTAAGAATTAGTTTCATAATATGATTTCTCAAATCATCACACCTCCCCCCCCCCACTAAAATTATTTCCAATCCTTGATAAACTTAAACCTATGCACATGGGAGCTTAATACTTGGAAGTCAAATGATTTTGTCGTAGATGTCCCTTTTTTTATATAAACTTAAAATTGTCTTCTATTCTCTTCCATTTATTATCTTTAGTTATTTAATTTAATTGATGTATCTATATTCCCCTCAAATTAGGAATGGGAAACCAAAAAATATGAGTTTGATATGCTATTAAAATCCAACTCAATAATTTCCTTCTTGTCATGTCAATATATTTGGTGAATCCTTTGAGAGCTATCATGAAATTATACCTTGAGAATGGCTCTTTATTTTCAATTCATGGATAATCCCATTCCATCTAAATAAACATGAATTTTAGGTTTATTTAACTATTTATATCATCAAGGACAAATAATAACAGTTCTTCTATTTTTTCCAACCCTATTTCTTACAACTACATCACTTTTGTTCATTAGTGCAAACCCAATCTTATTATATCACCTCTAGCCTAATATCCTCCCATATTATCATTATATAGTTTATTTATCTTTTTTATGATACTTATATAATTCCTCACCTCTTATTTTCTTATTATAAAGATAATAATAAAACTATATCAGAAGTACATCAGCTAAATGCAAGTTTGGATTCCATTTTTAGTCATGAGGAACGCCATAGCTATATATATAGAATTCACATAATTGATTTGTATCCTTAGGAGTACTACTATTACATATTTAAAATCAGTATTGAGGATCACTTACTAGTTTCTGCATGTTACAATAGACTCTCTTGAACTAAAATTTTAGCCACTGCTCCTCAAGGTAGACAATAAACACTCTTATAGGAGGTCTATATTTCATTAATTTTACTATTAACTGATTCATATCTACAACCATTTATTTTAGTTTTAAATTTTGTGACTCAATATATTTGACCGTATTACATAAAAA